>CAUYPK010093446.1:0-13356 GCA_963574355.1 Loris lydekkerianus | reverse complement strand
TTACCCTCCCTCCACCTATCCTCCCCCTTCCTCCCACCTCTTCCCTTTCCCCTTCTTCTTAGGCTATAGTTGGGTTATAGCTTTCATATGAAAGCTATAAATTGGTTTCATAGTAGGGCTGAGTACATTGGATACTTTTTCTTCCATTCTTGAGATTCTTTGCTAAGAGGAATATGTTCCAGCTCCATCCATGTAAACATAAAAGAGGTAAAGTCTCCATCTTTTTGTAAGGCTGCATAATATTCCATGGTGTACATATACCACAATATATTAATCCATTCATGGGTTGATGGACACTTGGCCTTCTCCCATGACTTAGCAATTATGAATTGGGCTACAGAAAACATTCTGGTACAAATATCTTTGTTATAAAGTGATTTTGGTCTTGTGGATATATACCTAGTGGAGGAATTGAAGGATTGAATGGCAGGTCTATTTGAACATCCCTAAGTGATCTCCAAACATCTTTCCAAACGAAATGTATTAGTTTGCGTTTCCACCAGCAGTGCAGAAGTGTTCTCTTTTCTCCACATCCATGCCAACATCTCTGGTTTGGTGATTTTGTGATGTGGGCTAATCTTATTGGGGTTAGATGATATCTCAAAGTGGTTTTAATTTGCATTTCTCTGATGATTAAGGATGATGGGCATTTTTTCATGTGTCTGTAGGCTGTGCACCTGTCTTCATCAGAGAAGTTTCTCTTCAAGTCCCTTGCCCACCCTGCATTGGGATCACTTGTTCTTTTCTTGCTAATACGTTTGAGTTCTCTGTGGATTCTGGTTATTAAATCTTTGTCAGAGACATAACCTGCAAAAATAGTCTCCCATTCGGGCTGTCTGCTTGCTTTACTTACTGTGTTTTTGGCTGTGCAGAAGCTTTTTAGTTTGATCAGATCCCAGTGATGTATTTTTGGAACTATCCTTGGGACCCTGGGATAGTTGCTTCAATTGCCCCAGGGGTCTTCCTCATAAAATATTCACCCAGGCCAATTTCTTCAAGTGTTTCATGTCTTAAGTTTAAATCTTGAATCCAGTGTGAGTCTATCTTAGTTAATAGTGAAAGGTATGGGTCCAGTTTCAGTCTTCTACAGGTCGCCAGCCAATTCACCCGGCACCATTTGTTAAACAGGAAATCTTTTCCCCACTAAATGTTTTTAATTGGCTTGTCGAAGATCAAATAATGGTAAGTAGCTGGGTTCATCTCTTGCTTCTCTATTCTGTTCCATACATCTACTTGTCTGTTTTTGTGCTGTTTTGATCACTAACAATTTATAATATAGTCTGAGGTCTGATAGTGTGATTCCTCATGGTTTGTTTTTATTTCTGAGTAATGTCTTGGCTATTCAAGGTTTTTTATTTTTTTTTTTTTTTTTTTTTTTTTTTTTGCGGTTTTTAGCCAAGGGGTGGGTTTGAACCTACCACCTCAGGCATATGGGGCCGGCGCCCTACCCCTTTGAGCCACAGGTGCCACCCGGTTTTTTCTGATTCCATATAAAACGAAGTATTATTTTTGTGAGATCTTTAGTATGACAGTAGAGCTTTAATAGGAATTTCATTAAAATTGTATATTGCTTTGGGTAGTATGGACATTTTAACAATGTTGCTTCTTCCCAGCCATGAACATGGTAAGTTTTTCCATTTGTTAACATCTTCAGCTATTTCTTTTCTCAGAGTTTCACAGTTCTCTTTATAGAGATCTTTCATGTCCTTAGTTAGATAAACTCCCAAATATTTCATCTTCTTTGGCACTACTGTGAAAAGAATAGAGTCCTTGACTTTTTTTTCTGCATGACTATTGTTGATATATATAAAGGCTACAGATTTATGAGTGTTGATTTTGTAACCTGAGATGCTGCTGTATTCCTTGATCACTTCTAAGAGTTTTGTAGTAGAATCTCTTGTATTTTCCAGCTGTACGATCATGTCATCTGCGAAGAGTGAAAGTTTGATCTCCTCTGACCTTATATAGATACCCTTGATCGCCTTTTCTTGCCTAATTGCGATGGGTAAGACTTCCATTACAATGTTAAAAAGCAGTGGAGACAATGAGCAACCTTGCCTGGTTCCCAATTTGAGTGGAAATGATTACAATTTAACTCCATTCAGTATGATATTGGCTGTGGGTTTGCTGTTTAAGAAATGTCCCTTCTGTGCCAATTTTCTTAAGTGTTCTGATCATGAAATGATGCTTGATATTATCAAAAGCTTTTTCTGCATCATTTGAGAGAATCATATGGTCTTTGTGTTTTTTATTTTGTTCTGGTGCTGAATTATATTTATAGATTTACATATATGGAACTATCCTTGGGACCCTGGGATAAAACCCACTTGGTCATAGTGTATAATTAGTTTGATGTGTTGCTGGATTCTGTTTGTTTGCTACAATCTTGTTGAATATTTCTACATCAGTATTCATTAGTGATATTGGTCTATAATTTTCTTTTCTTGTTGGATCTTTTCCTGGTTTGGGGTTCAAGATGATGTTTGCTTCATTGAATGTGTTGGGTAGTACTCCTTCTTTTTCTATATTTTGGAAAAGGTTAAGTAATATAGGTACTAGCTCCTCTTTAAAGGTTTCAGAGAATTCTGATGTGAAGCCATCTGGTCCTGGGCTTTTCTTTTTAGGGAGACTTTGTACTGTTGATGCTATTTCAGAACTTGATATAGACCTGTTCAACATTTCCACTTCATTCTGGCTAAGTCTAGGAAGGTGGTGTGCTTCCAAGTATAGGTCTATTTCCTTCAAATTTTTATATTTCTGAGAATATAGTTTCTTGTAATATTCATTAAGGATTTTTTGAATTTCTGAGGAGTCTGTTGTTATTTTGTCTTTGCCATTTCTGATTGATGGAACTAGAGATTTTACTCTTTTTTTCCAGGTTAGGTTAGACAAAGGTTTATCTATTTTATTGACCTTTTTAAAAAACCACCTTTTTGATTTATTGACCTGTTGTATAATCCTTTTGTTTGTAATTTTATTTAATTCTGCTCTAATTTTGGTTATTTCTTTTCTTCTGCTGGGTTTGGGATTTGAATGTTCTTCCTTTTCTAGTTGCTTGAGATGTCCCATTAAGTTGTTAACTTTCTATCTTTCAATTCTCTTGAGGAAGGCTTGCAGTGCTATAAATTTCCCTCTAAGGACTGCCTTTGCAGTATCCCAGAGATTCTGGTAATTCATGTCTTTATTTTCATTTTGTTCCAAAAATTGGGTAATTTCCTTCTTAATCTCATCTATGACCCAGCTATCATTCAGCATAAGGTTATTAGTTTCCGTGTTTTTTGTATGAGTATGCAGATTCCTGATGTTACTGAGTTCAACTTTTATTCCATTATCGTCCGAAAAGATGCAAGGAATAATTTCTATTCTTTTAAATTTGCTTAGGTTAGACTTGTGACTTAAGATGTGATCAATTTTGGACAATGTTCCATGGGCTGATGAGAGGAATATATATTCAATTTTGTTAGGATGAAATGGTCTGTAGATGTCTGTTACATCCAATTGTTGAATGGTTAAGTTTAAGTCTAAAATGTCTGTACTGAGTTTCTTATTGGAGGATCCTTCCAACATTGCCAGAGGAGTGTAACAATCTTCAGCTATTATAGTGCTGGAGGAAATCAAGTTGCTCTTGTCTGTTAGAGTCTCTCATAAATTGAGGCACATTCTGGTTGAGTGCATAAATGTTAATAATTGAAATCTCATCATGTTGAGTGTTAACAAATATGAAGTGACCAGCCTTATCTTTCCTTACTTTTGTTGGTTTAAAGCCTATTGTATCTCTGAAGAAAATTGCAACACCTGCTTTTTTCTGATTTCTATTTGCCTGAAATATAGATGACCATCCCTTCACCCTGAGTCTATATTTATCTTTTAAAGTAAGATGAGATTCTTGTATGCAGCAGATATCTGGCCTGAGTTTTTGTATCCAGTCAGCCAACCTGTGCCTCTTTAGAGGACAATTTAATTGAGAATATTGATAAGCCTGGTAAAACTTTGGGTATCAAGTGTTTTGAAAGTACAGTGGACATTTTTAATCCTTTCACCACTGTGGAAGTTGGAATTTGATCAAAAATCTCTGAGCAAGTTTATTTTGGTGGTAGAGGATTGCACTGGTCATTATTGAGGATAGGTCTGAGAATATCCTGGAAGGCTGGTTTAGTTATGGCAAATTTCTTCAACATGTGAATGTCATTTAAATATTTAATTTCTCCATAATAAATGAAACTCAGTTTAGCTTGATACAGGATTCTGGGTTGAAAATTATTTTGTTTTAGGAGATTAAGAGTCAATGACCAGCCTTTTCTAGCTTGAAAGGTTTCAGCAGAGAGATCTGCTGTCATTCTAAGATTCTTCTCCTTATAGGTTATGGTTTTCTTATGTCTGACTGCTTGCAGAATTTTCTTCTTCACATTAACTTTGGTGATGTTAATTACAATGTGTCTAGGAGATGCCTTATTTGGGTTGAGTCATGCTGGGATCTGAAACTGTCTGCTATCTGAATTTCAGAATCACTTGGCATGTCTGGGACGTTCTCCTTGATTATCTCATGGAGTAGAGCATCTGGGCCTTTCAAAGAAACCTTCTTGCCTTCAGGAATTCCAATAAGGCAAATATTAGTTTTCTTCAAATTATCCCAGAGCTCTCTGAGAGAATGATCTATTTTTGCTCTCCACTTCTCTTCCTCTTTGAGCATTTGGGAGCATTCAAAAGCGTTGTCTTCAGTGTTAGAAATCCTTTCTTCTGCCTGCTCCATTCTGTTACTGAGGGATTCTACTATATTTCTCAGATCTTTGAGGGCTGAAAGTTCTTGTCTCAATGTGTCAAAATCTCTGATGATTTCATCTTTGAATTTATTGAATTCTTGAGACAACTTTTGTGTGAAATTCAAGTGCTCCTTGAATTTCTAATTTCAACTTTACTGCCATTCTATTAATCTTATTTGCAATCCAAATTCTGAATTCAATTTCTGACATCTCAGTCTTTTGTTTATGAATGGGATCTTCTGGTGTGTCCTCCATGTTGTTCCTTGGGGGAGTTGATCTATTCTGGTTCTCATGTTGCCAGTGTTTTTCTGCTGATTCTGCTCTCATGATTATTTTATATCATTTGGCTAGTTGAGCAGATAAGGTGAAGTTGGGTTGGGGGCTTCTAGAGTAGGGATTAACCAGCCCAGACCATGGGGTGAGAGTGGAGGGGAGTGCTGGGATTTCAGAATTGCAGGTAGAGAATATATACAGTTTTATGCCTGGTGGGAGAGTTCCATGGCACACTAGTAGGTCCTCTCTGGGGAAAGAGTTATGGTTTTTAGAGGATCTCTCCCATGGGATAAAATAAGAGGAGATCTGAACTCTGTTTGCTTGTTTGTATAAAGTATACTGTGAGGCGTTCTCATGGGGGAGGGGTCTCCAATTTGCTTGGCAGTGGATTTTGTACCTGTTATTTGTTCCCTTGGGGTCGCAACTCATCTCAGCAAGATTGATGTGCGTTCTTCAACCTTCTCTCTTGGCTCAGCTCCAGACCATTAGCTTACTTGCTAAACTTCTGTCCTTTAACTCTCCTTCTGGACAGGATCCTCTGTGGAAAGCTGGCTCCAGTTGGCCATCTTGCCTCTGCCCTCTCTTGTGTGTGTTTGTTCCTTACCTCTGTTCTTCTTTTTTATCTTCTACATTTATTGTTATTTCTTTTCTTTTACTTCTGCCTTCCTCCTCTCTGGCTTTCTTCACTGCATATTCTTTGTCCCTTTCTCTCTCTTTCATTTTTTCTCTTCCCTTTGCTGATCTCTCCTCCCCTCTGTACCTAGGAAGATTTACACTTGGGCCCAAAATGGATCTAGCCAGGTTTCTTCTGCCATCTTTCAGCATCAAGCTTCTAATACAAAACAATTTGTGAGCTACTAACATTCTAAAGACCTTTCTCCTCATTGTGTTGTTATGTTTCCCTGCTGATCTATACATTTGGTTCCTAAGTTCTCTTCTTGCTTCCACCCACCACGACTTGGTAGGTCTTGCCCTCCCCAGACTGCTTGCTCCACTGGTGAGAACTGTGGAGAATGGTTAAAACTAAAGAATTCTCCCTTGCTCTTCAGTTCACTCTCTCCAGGAGTACCTATTGATAAAACATCTTGTGTCTAAACATTCCACTTGGAGGCCTGAGCAGGGATAGTCTGCTAGATTAGTGACTTCAGTTTCAAGCCTGGTCAGCATGTAGCCCTTGGTCTCATAATGATGGCTTTCCAGGACCTGGTGTAGAGGCTAACCACAGAATCCTTTTTCTTTTACCAAACCCCAGTGAAAGATACTGTACCTTGAGATCTAAAATTTTTCAGTTCTTAGAGGAGTTAATTTTTTTCTTACTTTCTCTGAGAATCTTGGAGCTTGATACAGCTCTGTGTAAACATAGTCTCCATCAGTATCCCTCTTATGGCCCTAATTTATCTAGGACAGTAGAAAAGGAGTAGCCTGTAATAGCACTGGCAGTAAAATGACATGAAAATGTATTTGATTGCTAAGGACATATGTTGAGTAGAACTCTTGTTACCTGTGGTTATACCAACCTTCTCCCTGGGTTATGAAATCACCTACCATGATGCCCAACATATATGTCCTCCCCTCAGCCCTCTCCACCACAAAAATCCAAGCCTGCTACTACACCTGTTGACATGAAGACAGCCCCTCAGATATAAGATACTACTACACCCAGCATTTCAAGTGTATTAACTGATAATCTTGATATTCTGAAGACAGTGATTTCAGACTAGAAAACAGAAAACTGATACCTGGGTAGACATTGGGAAAAGGAAGATATAAAATCTGGTAGCAAGAGAAAAATGGATTGTGTTTGAGTGAGGGGAATATGATGAATTTGTTACAAGTGAGGTGGTTCATGTCTTCACTGGGACTTTAACAAGACTTCGTTACCTTGGAGGGCTTTAAGGGGTGACAACAGAACAATAAAATGAGGGTGGTCATAGGGAAGGGCTTAGAGGAAATCCCCCCCACCACCACCACATGAACCACCGCAATTCAACACGGAGAGGGGAGGAGGGATGGCAGAGCACTATGAGAAGCTTCTAGATCTTTCTCTATCTTCAACCAGGGCACCTACCTCTTAAGTCCTCCCTTGGCAGAATCACATATGGGGCTAGGAGATGAGGGATATGAGGCTTTGTGAGTCCCCCAGGATCTCCAAGGCTGCTACCAACTGTGGGTCTGGGCCTTACCAACCTTTTAAAGTGCTGACTTTATTTTGGGAGTTTCTCACTGTCTTGGGGAGGGCATGTTTCTGGAGGCTAAGAGAGGCAGAAGCCAAAGGAAGGTGGGAAACAACTAGGAAGATTAAGGGAAGAGCCCTGTGGCACTAAGGAGACATAGGACAAAGGTCCAAAGGAAAAGAATATGCTCCCTCAATTCGAATGATAAGATCCTGTTCCAATTCTTTCTCTTCATCATTGTTCCATCCTTTACCCTGTGACTCCTGTCCTAGCCTGGTGCCACCCCTACTTCTTGTCATGCCCATCCTATCCTCTCTCCTCAACCCACCTCCCTGCAATATAGACAGAAGATCACTTAATGTAAGTCCAGAAGCATTTTTATCTCATATATGCAACTACTTCCAGGAAGTGAAACAGCAAGAAGGCAGCTCAGTGGTGCCAGAACCAGAGCCAGAATGAAAAGCAATCAGGGCAGACAGGAGACCCTGCAGAATCATGTTGCAGCTGTACACAACTTGCCTGCAGGGGGCAGGGGGACAGAGCCCCTAGGGTTGCTGGCTGTAGTTCCAGAAGGCCTGCTAGGCTCATGAAAGATGACCAGGATGGAAGAAGGATGATGAAGATAGATCAACAAGGTACGTCAAATTTTCCTCTTTCAGGGCATGTAGGAGCATCTGTGTGTCCTGAAGGTGGGAAAAGAGGAAGGAGAGAGGGAGATGTGGAGGGAAGGGAGTGAGACTGACAAGGCTGTAGTTAGCCAAATGCTGGAGGATGAAGAGAGTGGAGGACAGGCACTGAAGATGTATTTGCCTACTAAATACTCCAAGGGCAAGGATGGAAAAAAAAAAAGGCTAGGTGGCAGTGATTTTAGAGGGCCAGAACCAAAGGGAAGAGGGTATGATTGGTGTGTGATTAACAGTGCCCCTCCCACCTCACAAAAAGGCAGGCAAACAAAGCGCTTTTAATTAGGTCATCTAGGCGAAGTGTGGTGGCTCATGCCTGTCATCCTAGCACTCTGGGAGACTGAGGCCAATTGATCACCTGAGCTCATGAGTTCGAGGCCAGCCTGAGCCAGAGCGAGGTCCTGTCTCTAAAAATAGCTGGCCATGTGGCAGGTGCTTATAGTCCCAGCTACTTAGGAGGCTAAGGTAAGGGGATCACTTGAGCCCAAGAGTTTGAAGTTGCAGTGAGCTATGATGTGATAGCACTCTACTGAAGGTGACAAAGTAAGACTCTGTCTCAAAAAAAAAAAAAAAAAAAATAGGTCACCTCATGGCAGTGCTTACTGCCCTCTACCCCATACAGTAGCAGCTAGAGGCCTACAGAAGGACCCAAACCATTCTACTACAAGTGTGAGACTACAGCAACTCCATCTTGGATGCTAATCCCCACATTGACTTTTGATGAACCCCTGTTGTAAGGGTGCCTCTACAATTTCTACTTTCTCTACTATTACTGTAAATACTGCCCTTTAGTCAAAACAGTCCTAACCATAAATCCTGCCCTTGGGCAGATTCACATAGCATTCTTGCCTTTCCCTGAGGGATCAATTTAAAGACTTAATGTTGTCCCACATCTCTTTTCCTTGTGGTGTGGGGTATAAAGTACCGATACTAAACCACTTCACTGGTGGGCCAGGACACAGCTGTTTCTGAGATGCTGAGGCTGGACACATCAGCTTCTTTCTTTGGCTTCTCAGTTTCCTTAGCCTTTAGGGGTAGGTATGCATGGACCTGCCCACCACTGAACAAGTCAGGGAGAGTGTCTTCACAGACAGCACCACACTATTTAGAAGCCACACACTCAGCACTGAGGTGCACCTTCAACTAGCTCAGAACTCCTGAGCTAGTAAGGACAGGGGCTGCCAAGGGCAAGGCAGTGGGAGTGGATATAGAAGATACATAAATACATGTGTAAATACATAGATGAAAGGTTACAGAGCCAAAGATGATGATTATTCTGAGGCGCAAGAGGAAAGGAAAACAGAGTCCCGGGTTGTACAATTAAAATGGCTTTATTCCACCTGGGTATAAATGGGGTAAAATCTCTAACAGGGAAGAAATCCACATGTGGGTAATGGTGGATAGGGGAAGATTTAAAGGGCTAGGGAGACAAGGATTGGCCCGTCTACCACTTCCTGGGAGGTATATACACTTGAATCTTCCTGGGTGGGTCAATTCTACCTGGGCAAGTAGGTGGGAAAGGGTTAGGGGGGCTGGGATTGGCCCATTTACTATTTCCTGGGAGGGACATGCTTTCCAGGAAAGGGATCTTTCCTGTGCAGGTTAGTTTTACGTGGGTGGGGTAGGTCTATTTGAATGGGTACACCTGATTCTAGCAATAGATACATAGATAAGATCTTTGTAAAGAACTTAAATATAAAAATAAAACCAGGGTAGTGCCTATGGCTCAGTGAGTAGGGCACCAGCCCCATATACTGAGGGTGGTGGGTTCAAACCTGGCCCTGGCCCAACTACAACAACAACAACAAAATAATAATAAATAAATAAATGAAACCAAACAAAAATCAGAATGCATTTGGGTGGCGCCTGTGGCTCAGTGAGTAGGGTGCCAGCCCCATATATTGAGGGTGGCGGGTTTAAACCCAGCCCTGGCCAAATTGCAACAAAAAAATATCTGGGCGTTGTGGCTGGTGCCTGTAGTCCCAGCTACTTGGGAGGCTGAGGCAAGAGAATTGCTTAAGCACAACGGTTGGAGGTTGCTGTGAGCTGTGATGCCACCGCACTCTACCAAGGGTGACAAAGTGAGACTGTCTCTTAAAAAAAAATCAGAATGCTTTTTATTATCACCATACTCTGTCAATTTTAAATAATGTCAATCTTAAAATACTCCCAGGTAAAAATCTTTTGGTGGTCTTAAGTTTTAAACAATGGTAGAATTACTGTTGAGTTTTTTTTTTTTTTTTTTTTTTAAGACAGAGTCTCAAGTCATCATCCTGGGTAGAGTGCTGCAGTGTCATAGCTCACAGCTACCTCAAACTCTTGGCTTATGTGATTCTCTTGCCTCAGCCTCCCAAGTAGCTGGAACTACACATGCCCACCACAACACCTGGCTGTTTTTGGTTGTAGTTGTCATTGTTTGGCAGGCCTGGGCTGGATTCAAACCCACCAGCTCCAGTGTATGTGGCTGGTGCCCTAGCTGCTGTGCTACAGGCACCAAGCCGCTGTTGAGTTATTTTGTCTGTCTCAATATCTATATGCTTCCATTAACACAGCCTTAATTATTATTATTGTTTTTGAGACAGAGTCTCACCATGTCGCCCTCAGTAGAGTGTCGTGGCATCACAGCTCACAGCAACCTCAAACTCTTGGGCTTAAGCGATTCTCTTGCCTCAGCCTCCAAAGTAGCTGGGACTACAGGTACCCACCACAAATGCTCAGCTATTTTTTATTGTTGTTGCAGTTGTCATCGTTGTCTAGCTAGCCGGGACTGGGTTCGAACCCAACACTCTCGGTGTATGTGGCTGGCACCATAACCACTGTGCCAAGGGCACTGAGCCAACAACCTTAATTCTTTATCCTTTAATAAATAGCATATTCTACATGGAAGTCAATGTGGAGAACTCCCAACCCTGAGTCAGCCTTGGATACAGGCCTACTCGCCTGTGATGTGAACTCATTCTAGATGTGCTCACTTTAGACACTGTTTGTTTCTCCATAGCCTAAGACACCACACACAACTGTGTTTAAACTGTGGGTTCAGAATAAGTGATAGCACAGGAATTGTAAAGATGGAGAATCAAGTTGCATTATTAATAGTTCCATTCTGTCATTTTGCAAATTCTATATAGGCACTTGCTTGAAAACCAAAACAGTAAATAATATGTGAACTGTTAAGTGCTAATTTTGCTATATGCATGAACTATTTTATTGAATTTAAAAATTTTTTATATTAAAAATTAACTGTTTTAAAAACTAAGAATGAATCTAGAAATAAAACATCACATCACTAGTCCAATTTAGTCAAATATCGCCCTTAACATTTTCTCCAGTCTGTCTCAGGGAGTCCTAAAAATTGTCTTCTTGCTACTTGGTAACATTTGAGTACTTTTCACTCCACAGATGATTCTGTGGCTTTTTTTTTTTTTTTTTTTTTTTTTTTATTTACAGAGTATCACAATATTTCCCTCAATAGAGTGCCATGGCATTACAGCTCACAGTAACCTACAACTTCTGGGATTAGGTGATTCTCTTGTCTCACCCTCCCAAGTAGCTGGGGCTACAGGAACCCACCACAATGCCCAACTATTTTTTTGTTGCAGTTCGGCCGGGGCTGGGTTTGAACCTGCCACCCTTGGTATATGGGGCCGGCGCCCTACCCACTGAGCCACAGGTGCCACCAGATTCTGTGGCTTCTTCCTCCCCTCTTGCCCAACTTCATTCTGTCATTACAGTCACTGCCCTAGCATGTTCCTTTGTTTTCCTTGCTCTCTCTAAGACGCGTTTTCTACTGTCCCTGTGCACCCATTTTCTCCCATCTGAGGCCTGCTCTTTGCTGGGCACAACTCTCCCCTGCCCCTGCCCCCAGCCATATCCATGTTGTCTATTGTAAATTTTTTCTGGACTTCAGGAATTCTTCACCTGGGATCTCAGTGGTAGAATTCAGAGCCCATGAATTTGGTTGAGAAATAATTTATGTCTTTTTATTCACTAATCTCTAGCTGAAATTGAACATTTCCTTCCATTAAGGCAGCAAGCCACAGTAGCATCAGAAGGACCAGCAGTCATGAATAAAAATCACAGGTACTTATCACATTACAATTGTTGCAGATATTTTAGAATATCATTTGTGCTTGTCACTAATTCAAAAGGAAGGTTAGTAGACCTGCTACTGTATCTTATATACCATGTTAATAAATAAGTGCACATATTACTGTGTTGCAAATTTATTCTTTTAATATTTGGATAACATTTCAATATAGTTTCCTTGTTAATCCTGTATATTTTCTCATATATTTGACACATTATGAGTGAACTCTCTTCAGCATGATAAAGGACATTCATGAAAAGCCCACAGCTAGCATTGTACTCAGTGGGAAGAAAGTAAAAACTTTCCCTATAAGATCAGAAATAAGACAAGGTTGCCCACCTTCAACCCAATATGGCTATTCAACATCATACTGGAAATTCTAACCAAACAATTAAGACAGGCAAGAAAAAGAAATAAAAGGCATCCATCTGGAAAAGAAGAAGCAAAACTAACTCTGCTCACAGAACAAACAAACAAAACAGAACAAACAAACAAACAAACAAAAAAAACCCAGGCGAGGCACAGTGGCTTACACCTGTAATCTCAGCACTTGGGAGGCCAAGGCCAGTGGATTGCCTGAGCTCACAGATTTGAGACCCTGTCTCTAAAAAATAGCTAGGCATTGTGGCAGTGTAGTCCCAGCTACATGGGAGGCTGAGGCAAGAGCATCACTTGAATCCAAGAGTTTGAGGTTGCTGTGAGCTAAGATACCATAGCACTCTACCAAGAATGACAAACTGAGATTTTCTAAAAAAAAAAAAAAAAAAAAAGATTACACACACAGACGCAAAGTACTAAAGCTAATAAATGAATAAATAAGTTTAGCAAAGTTGCAGAGTGTAAGATCTACACACAAAATTCAATTGTGTTTCTATATTCCAGCAATAAACAATATAAAAGGGAAATTAAGGAAACAACTTGACATAATAGTGACCCAAAGAAGAAAATACTTAGGCATAAACTTAACCTAGAAAGTGAAAGCTTATACATTGAAAACTATAAAACATTGGTGAAAGAAATGAATGATGTTCTTCCAAGTGCATGGACTTGAAGGCTTAATATTGTTAAGGGTCTATCAGTAATACCTAATTTCAGCTAGAGATTAGCTGAAATTGATATACAGATTCAATGTAATCATCAAAATTCCAATGACTTTTTTTTTCCTCAGGAATGGAAAAGACACTCCTCAAATTCCTAAGGCCTTTGAGTAGTTGGAATAATCTTGAAGAAAAATAAAAGTGGATATGGAGAGGCTGCATGGTGGATTACATTCATAGTACCCAAAGACGGGTAAGATCACTCTGCATTCAGTCAACCTAAGACAGGGACCAAACCATTGATGTTTGTATCCCCATGACGGGTAAGACTGAAACTGCAAG
>CAUYPK010093445.1:0-11521 GCA_963574355.1 Loris lydekkerianus | reverse complement strand
GGACCTCGACCTGATTTAACTGCCTCTAACCTTTTTTAAGGATACAGGGCCCAAAGGTGAAGGGTAAATAAGGGTAGCAGGGGAAGAAGGTAGGGTAAAAAACTATGTAGGCCCGTCCACAGGGGATTTTCTAAAATTTCTTTTCTTTTCTTTTCTAGATCTTCTTGGAGTGTTTTGATCTTGTTTTGCATGATCTCAGATCTGTTGGCATAAAAGTAGCACTTCTCTTGCACAAATAAATAGATGCCTCCCTTTTTGGCAGTTAATAGGTCTAATCCCCTTCTTGTTGGGGCAAGTATTTAAAATCAAGGCCAGTGACTTTCAACCCCTAATGGGTTCAGGAGACCACCTGAAGGTTCCTCCTCTCCCTTGCCCCTATCATCACCCAGGAATGACCCATGGAGAGATGAGGGATGGCTGGTGGATCTAAGGAGGCCCTGCATTCAGCAAGGATAACATAAAGTAAACTTGGGGACCAATAAGCATGGGCAATCATGGTGGATGCCAGAGGAGACAGACAGGAGTGAGTTCAGGTCACCAGTGCTGTGGAACTGGTAAGCGCCTGGAAAACAGACACAGGGGAGCGAGAAAGCATGAGATCAATAGAAACTAATCTGAACTGACAGAGAAAAGCTTGAATTGAGGAAGTTTAGCTCAAATTGACTGGGACCACATTTCCATCTTCAGCCCAAGGGGACCCTTACTAGAATTAACCGGGGTTATAAAAATAAATGGTGACATGTTGGCACACTGGAGTTTTATAATCTGAAAAAATGTGTGGTTAGAATTTGTTCCCCAGAAATCATGTGTTGGAAACTTAATCCCCAATGCAACAGTGTCAGGAGGTGGGGCTGAGGGGGAGGTGTTTAGATTATGAGGGCTGCACCCTCATGAGTAGATTTATGCCATCATAAAAGGGCTGGAAGGAGTGGGTTTATGCTCTTATAGTCCTGCCCTTCTGTCTCCCACAACATGATCATGCAGAAAGAAGGTCGTGGCCAGATGCCAAACCTAGGTCTTCAACTTCCCAGCCTTCAGAACTGTGAGCCAAAAATTTCTGCTCATTATAAATTACCCAGTCTCAGGTATTCTGTTATAGCAGCACAAAACAAAGGAATCCATGTGCTCCGTAAAAAGAAAAGAAATAGCACTGAAGTTGAACTCAAAAGACCCGGATTCTAGACCTGCCTTTTTCACTGACTTGGACAGTTTAAGACAAATCCTCAGGGGTCCTCAAACTGCGGCCCGCGGGCCACATGAGGTGGTGTGATTGTATTTATACCCATTTTGTTTTTTTACTTCAAAATAAGATATGTGCAGTGTGCACAGGAATTTGTTCATAGTTGTTTTTGTTTCTTAACTACAGTTCGGCTCTCCAATGGTCTGACGGACAGTGAACTGGCCCCCTGTTTAAAAAGTTTGAGGACCTCTGGAAGCCTTACAGTTTCAATTTCTCTGAGGTCAATAAGACCTCAAGGGGTCTTGCCAAGGAGCCATAAATCTGGGAATGTGACCTCTTTTGTAAACACTGCTCACTGTGAAAAGCCATGTAAGGGACAAATGTGACCCCTCTCAATAAGAGTCATTATTTGTAAGACCCCATACACTCTGAAGAAGGGGGCAACTTCAGATGGACTTTTTTATTTGCCAATAGCAACTATTTTTACCCTTGTATTCTGGTCTCTGGCAGACTTGAAAGCGTATTAATAGATGCTGTTGGGGCTGGGCGTGGTGGCTCACACCTGTAATCCTAGCACTCTGGGAGACTGAGGCAGGTGGATTGCCTGAGCTCACATGCTCGAGACCAGCCTGAGCCAAAGCAAGAGCTCATCTCTAAAAATAACCAGGTGTTGTCACAGGCACCTGTAGTCCCAGCTACTTGGGGGGCTGAGGCAAGTGAATCTCTTGAGCCCAAGACTTTGAGGTTGTTGTGTGCTATGACACCATGGCACTCTACCAAGGGCAACCAAGTGAGATACTTGTCTCAAAAAAAAAAAAAAAAAAAAAAAGTTGCGGTTGGTTTTCATGTTTAGATCAAAAATCCCGAAGAAATCTTAACTGAAATAGGGAAAGAGAAGACAATTCTTGGGGAAGGTGAGAGAGCGGAGCTATCTGGGGCCCACCACAGAGTAAGCTTCAGCCAAGGAGAAACAGGCTCGAAGACACCCTGCAGAAAGATTTTTTGAAGTCATGTGCTGTATTAGAATGTTATGTAAGACTCTCTATCACTTCTGCATTTTTCTTTTTGGGGAATGTGTAAAAAAAACAATAAGTCCTACTGTAACTGTATTACAAGGTGAAAACTGAGGCAATTCATAGGGAGAAACCAATATGCAGATTACATCACATCTTTGGCCTCAGAAAGTTCAAAGTAGAGAAGATGAAACATCTTTTATTGAAGAAATAATTAAAATATTATCTGATAAAGTCTGTTCTAGAAACACACAAAGTATTGTAGGTGCACAACAGATGGAGAAATTAAGTGTACCTGAGAAGTGAAGGGCCACTTCACAAGGCAAAACCAAAGTTTGAAAGATAAAGAAGAAAAATCATGTTGTTACGGCAAACAGAAACCGTTCCCAAACGTCACATCTCTCTCAGATACCATGAACAACAAGGTAAAAGAGGGAAGAGGTAGTCTTATGGAAATTCACTGGCTGAACAATAAGCGATGATGAGAATGCTAAAAAAAAATAATAACAACAACAAACCAAAAACAAAAGCACAAACTATATTATCATTGTGTGGTTAGATTAACTAAAAGCAAAAGTGCTAACTAAGCAAAGAGATTTTTGATCACGAGGACAAATGTGCATCCCATGTGAAGATCTAACCATCATAAAGATTTACATACCAAATAACATGCTCTCAAAACGCTTACCGCAGAAACTACAAGAAGAACTGGGCAAAACAACAGCAGTCATCTGCTTCTCTTAGTTCATGACAGATCAGGTACACAAAATCTACGTCAGGATATAAAGTTGGTAAATAATACAATGAATTAATTTGAACTTATGAATATATGCCCAGTCCAAAGATATTTTTTGAGCACTTACTATGTATCCGACATTACTCCAAGTGCTAAAGGTACAGAAATAAATAAAACAAAAATAAATCTTTGTGCTCGTGGGGCTTCCAGAATAGTACCAGAAGGAAGACATAAGATCATTAGGCTAAGATAAAGCCTGCAAGGTTTCTCCACTGTGAAGCTGCTATTTTTCCTTTAGTAAATAAGAAATTTTCTCCTGGGAGATACTCTGAGATTATGTAAATGTTCTGGTTTTAATCATACATCTACTTACTGGTTTTAGCATCTATTGAAGATTCCTGCCTGAAACAATTGTTACTATGGTTACTGCCAAGTGGTGATTTTCTAATTCCTTCATGGCTTCCACATTTACTAATTGGAATTCTACTGTAAGCAAAATGATTTACTTTACTTTTTTTTTTTTTTTTTTTTTTTTTGAGGCAGCCACCTGCCACCTGGTTTAGAGTGCTGTGGCATCATCATAGCTCACAGCAGATCCTCCTGCCTCAGCCTCCTGAGTAGCTGGGACTATCGGCACCCACTACCACATGTAGCTAATTTTTCTATTTTTGAATAGGGGTCTCCAACTCCTGACCTCAAATGGTCCTCCTGCTTCAGCCTCCTGGAGTAGTAGGATTATAAGCATCAGCCCAGCCCCTTCTCCTTATTTATTTCTCTATTCATATATTTACTTAAATGTATACAGATGCATGAATTCTTTTTTTATTCTATAAATTATAATCCATTACTATTAGAATCCATTACCTGCCTTTTTTCATTGTTTTAACCTCAATTTTATTTTTTATTAGTCATAAACACATAGATCATGTATACATTAATGCATTTATGGGGTACAATGATTTTGACTTTTAATAATGTTATTTCCCAAATATTTGGTGATGTATAAAGGTGTGCTTATCTTTCAGTTGACAAAAAAAGTAACCAAGAGGCTGCAAGAAATAAAAACTATATTTTAAAAAAAAGTATAAAACCAATCACCCATGGAAAAAATAAATTACATCATTAGACTTCATAACACTGAATATCAATAGACAAAAAAATAATGTTTACAATATTCTAAGGGAAAATTATATGGAATCTAGAATTCTAGCTCAATTAAGAAAACCAGTGCCCCCACTGAACGGGCACAGTGTAGTGGTGTTTGGCACAGTGGGGCATAACTACAAGAAGGACTACTCTACCCAACACGTTCAAATATTTTGAGCTGGTTGTTTGTACCCTCACATTAACCTGAAATGAAATTTTAAAAGAAAGAAACCCAAAAGTATTAAAATTGTATAATTAATATTTTCAGAAATATTCAATAAGAAATCACATGCATAACAAAGTTAAGAAAAATAAATAGTACTCAGCCCTATTATGAAACCAATTTATAGCTTTCATATGAAAGATATAATCCAACTATAGCTCAAGAAGAAGGGGAAATAGGAGAGGGAGGGGAGGGGAGAGGATAAATGGAGGGACGGTAATTAGTGGGAACACAACTACGGTGCATTTTACAAAGGTACATGTTAAATTTACTAAGTGTAGAGTATAAATGTCTTAACACAATAACTAAGAAAATGCGGTGAAGGCTATGTTAACCAGTTTGATGAAAATATTTCACATGGTATATAAAACCAGCACATTGTACCCCATGACTGCATTAATGTACACAGCTATGATTTAATTAAAAATAAATAATTCCTTGGAAATTTCTTTAAACATGTCCAATGTAAAAGATACCTCAATATATGAACATAGCATAAAGGAGTTGATGCCTGAAGTTATAATCTGAAAGATCAAGCTAGAAGCTTCCCACAATAAATCACAAAACAGCAAAAGGATGGAAAGTCTGGAGGTCAAGGTTCAAAGAAATGGAAAATAAAAACTGAGGTCTCACCATTTGTCTATGTACCTCCAGGAAAAGGAGAGAGAAAATGTAGGATATAAAAAAGTAAAAAATATAATAAGAGAACTTTTCCCCAAGATGAAGATATATAAATCTATGAATACCCAACCTATATATAAAATGTAATAAAATCATTTTCAGACATTTGAAGATTCAGAAAATTGACCTCTTATAACCTCATTCAAAATAAAAATCAAAAAAGAGAGAAATATGGGACCTAAGATATAACAAAGGTAACCAAGGAATAGAAGGAAAGGAGACCACAGGCTATTTGTGCGGCAGGTGCAGAAGACAACTAGTTTATATCTAAGCAGAAAGTCAGAGGGTTTGGGGTAAGATGTTCTTTTTTTTCCTTTTTCCTTTTATAGGGGGCACAAAGGCAGTTTTGTTAGTTTGATATATTGCATAATGGTGAAGTCCGGGCTTTTTGTGTAACCATTACCTGAATAGTGTGCATTGTATGCATTAGGTAATATCTCATCCCTGAATCTCATCCCCCACCTTTCCAAGTTTCCAGAGTCTACGATTCACTCTGTAAGTCTTTCAATATAAAGAAAACTTCACTTAGAGGAGAGTGGAGTTAGAAATTTCGGTTAGAAATATGGTTGATTTTAGAAAAATCATGAAGATATTTGTTGGGTTAAGAACAAAAAAGAGGAAAGAAAGAGGGGAAGAGAGAGAGGGAGAAAAAAGGAAGAAAAGGAAGGAAGAAAGGAAAGGAGGGGAGGGAAGGGAAGGGAGAGAAAGAAGGAAGGAAAGGAAGGAGGGAGCAGAGAGAGAGAAAAGGGAAAAGCAAAGCAAAAGAAGAGAAAGGAGTCAGAAATCTCAGGACAAAAAAAATAAAAATAAAAAATTAGGCTCCAAATGTAAAGCTAAGTGAAGTACAGAGTGATTCTGGGCAATTGATGGATTCTAAGAAGAGCTAATCCATTTAAACCCGATACCCTGGAATACTCATCTTCAAGAACACAGTTTTAACAACATAAAATCAAATTTTATTTTCTATATGTCCAATCATATCACTTGCCTCTACAATGAAAAATATCTGTATTACCATAATATTAAAAGTAGTGTTTATTCATTTTCGATTTCTGTTCTAAACGTATGAACAAAATGTAAACCTTGCAACGTACAGAAGTTGGGAAGCAGAGGGAAGCAGGAAACGCATAGAAAAGTGTAAAAGCACAGATTTCCACATCTTGGACAGTATCAAGAGAAACTGATAAGGATAAGAAATTAAAGTTTAAAGATCATATTAAAGGTATAGGAGTAATTGCTAGAAGAACTACAAATAAAGTAATGAGTTAAATTGGGGGATGGGATTTTAAGTAAGAACAGCCCTTAACTTTCAAAACAGAGCAGAAGTAAATATTGTCCATATGTAAAAAATTTTTAAATATATAAACATTATTTAAGCTATGGAGGTAACCAGAATAATTAAAAAGAGAAATGACTAAAAAGTGGATTATTCTGGGGAGTGGAACAAAAGGTTGGAAGTCTGAAAGGAAAGACTTTGGCTTTTCATATTATGTTTTCCTGTACTGTTTAGTTTAGTTCTGATTTTTGATACATATTTGTGCTCTAATTTAATAATGATTTTTTAATGTGTTAAAATATTAGGGTAACCACTGAAGAATAGAATAGTCTCTATAAATCCCAAAACCCAACATGGAGAAAATGAACCAAAGAAATTCAATCAATGCAATAGTATGCGGGAGGGTGAGGAGCAAAGCAAAGCATGGAGAAAGGGTGGCAAACAGAAAACACGACGGCGAAAAAACAATACAAAACACTTAGGGGCCAAATTGATCAGGAGGTAAATCTATTGTATTAAAGGAAACACACAGAGTAATTTCAAGAAACAGATTTGCAAAGAGTTTGGGAAAGAGTTTGGAAACATTCCACATGCCGTGTTAACAGCAATAAAATTAAGTTGCAAGGTCCTCAGGAAAGACCTTGAGAGAAAAAGAATTAGGAAAGAACAGAGAGTTGTGTTTTCTGAGACCACAGGAATGAGGTCAGCCCAAACCATAGCAGAAGTCCAGCCAAAAACAGCAGGGAGTCCAGCTGTGACTCCAGGAGGCAAAGGTCATTTCTGACCACTCCTATAGAGGGCATTGTGAGCTTAGTTGTGACCCACAAAAGTTTACATGTTCAAGTCCTGGTATGTCAAAATGTGACAACATTTAAAGACAAGGTCTTTGAAGAGACAAGTAAGTTAAAATGAGGTCATTAGTGTCCACCCTAATGCAATATTAATGGCATCCTGCTGAAAAGAGGCAATTTGGAAATTGGTCCAGGGAGAAGAAAACATGGAGACACAGGCGAAAGATGGTCACCTGCAAGTCAAGGAGAGACCTCAAGAAACCAGCCCTGCTGACTCCTCCTCTCCAGCTCCCAGCCTCCAGAATAAGGAAAGACTAAATTTCTGTTGTTTAAGCCCCAAGTTTGTATGGCAGCCCTAGCAAATGACCACAAAACGTCCCTTCTTGGTAGTGATAATTGTAATTAGAAAAGTCTCATGCAAATGAAGGGAGCAAAGTGAACAGTAATTACAGGCAGAACAGCGTATGATCTAGCCAGTTCTACCTTGACAGGTCTGGGGAGTCATTTGAGAGGTTTTCTTGTTTTTATTTTTTTTTTTTAACTTTAAATCTATGAAATTTATTTATGAATCTATTTATTGATTTCAAATAAGAGTCTATTATAGAATGCTTTGACTCTGAGATTCAGTATGGAGTCATCAGTTAACTTATTATTTTTTTCCCAAAGTCTCAAAAAATAGACAAATTATATTTATAAATAAAAATAAAAGATAATTTCAAAAAACAGATCATGCCAAATCTTATAGACAATAGAGAAAGAAGAAATACTTCAAAATCATTCTACTTAATCTGGATACACCTGGTATTATAATTGGAAAAAATATATTATTATAAAGGGAAATTACAAACACATTTCACTTATGAGGATGCAATATCCTAAACAACATATCAACAAGTTGAATTAAAAATTAATGTTTAAGTAATGTACTTTGCTCAAAATTAAATCCAATTTATGTGAGAATGAGTCACTATTTTCTTTTCTTCTTTTTTTTTCTTTTCCTTTCCCTTGCCCCCTCCCTCCTTCTCTGTCTGCTCTCCCCTTCCCCCATGCCCCACTGTGTCATTAATTGTCATTAATTGTCCTCATATCAAAATTGAAAAACACTGGAAGATATTGGCCTGGGAAAAGACTTTATGAAGAAGACTGCCATGGCAATAGCAACAACAGCAATAATAAACAAATGGGATTTAATTAAACTGAAAAGCTTCTGTACAGCCAAGGAAACAACAACCAAAGCAAACAGACAACCTACTCAATGAGAAAGGATATTTGCATATTTTGAATCAGACAAAAACTTAATAACTAGGATCTATACAGAACTTAAATTAATCCGCAAGAAGAAAAAAACAACAATAATCCCATACATTAATGGGGAAGAGAGATGAACAGAACCTTCTCTAAAGAAAACAGACGAATGGCTAGCAAACACATGAAAAAATGCTCATCATCACTAATTATTAGAGAAATGCAAATTAAAACCACCCTGAGATATCATCTAACCCCAGCAAGAATGGCCCATATCACAAAATCTCAAAACTGCAGATGCTGGCGTGGATATGGAGAGAAAGGAACACTTTTACACTGCTGGGGGGACTGCAGGCTAATACAACCTTTTTGGAAAGAAGTATGAAGAAACCTCAAAGAACTCAACCTACACCTCCCATTTGATCCTGCAATCCCATTACTGGGCATATGTCCAGAAGGAAAAAATACCTTTTATTATAAAGACACTTGTACTAGACTGTTTATCACAGCTCAATTTACAATCGCTAAAATGTGGAAACGGCCTAAATGCCCTTCAACCCAGAAATGGATTGGCAAGCTGTGGTATATGTATACCACAGAACACTATTCAGCCATTTAAAAAATTGCAGCATTTGTATTAACCTGGACGGAGGTGAAACACATTATTCTTAGTGAAGCATCACAGGAATGGAGGTATGAATCCTACGTTTGAGAGGTTTTCAATAACCAACTAAGTATACGAGTGTGAGGGATGGGCTTGGTATGTATACATTGAAGGGTTTAAGGCTAAAGCTCAGCACTCAGGAAATTCTTGACTATCGCAGCCCTATTTTGTCTTACATAGTCACAGCCATACCTTAGGTAGAAAATGTTGACTAAATCCACTTTGCACTCTGACCTGATGATCCATTAATCAGTGGAAGGAAACACCACACAAGGAAAAACAGGGCTCTTTCTGACACGTGGTGAATTGACTTACTAGTGCTCAGACAGCTCACTGCCTACTCTTATCCCTTGCTGTTACCGAGAAAGATGTGGCCTGATAAAGAAATTAGGATACATGGAAGGAGTCAACAACCTACATCAATAATCTCCAATTAAAAGACAAAGACTCAAAGTAAAAATAGACAAATAGATCAATGGAACAGAACAGAGTACAGGAAAAGACCCACACATATTCAATCCACTTATTTTTAACAAAGCTGTCAAGTCAATGCAATAGAAAAAGAAGAATTTTTAGAAATGATGCTGGAACAATTCGATTCCCATACAGAGAAAAAAATATAAAAGAACCTCCACATCTAAATGCCTACATACAGTAACTAAGAAAGTGCCATGAAAGCTACGCCGAACAGTTTGATGAGAATATTTCAGATTGTATATGAATCCCGCACATTGTACCCCTTGATTGCACTAATGTACACAGCTATGATTTAGCAATAAAAATAAACAAATTTAAAAAAAAAGAACTTCCACATCTATTTACTGTATGTACAACAATTAATTTTGGATCAGAGACCAAAATACGAAAGGCACAAAGCCCTATTTTTTTTTTTTTTTAAGGCAAAGCACTTGAACAGAAACTTCTAAATCTATTTCTTGAAATTACTATGTGTAATTTGCCACCAAGCACATGAAAAGGTGATCGACGTCATTAGTCAAGAAAATACAAAAGACAAGACACTGTCTATTCATGTGTTATTTTTAAGTTCTGTTATCCAGGGCTATGAGCTATAAAAGATGCACCAAAAACAAGCAATGAGTCTGTGGGAAACAGAAGGAGTGCAAAATAAGGGCTCTCATTCATCATTGTGTTTTTTTTTTTATTTCTTTTTATTAAATCATATCTGTGTACATTAATCCAATCATGGGGCACCATACACTGGTTTTATATACCATTTGACATATTTTCATCACACTGGGTAACATAGACTTCCTGGCATTTTCTTAGTTATTATGTGAAGACATTTATATTCTACCTGTAGAAGACTGAAACTGAACCCACAGCTTTCACCATGAATTAAGACAGACTCTCACTGTATTAAAGATTTAAACTTAAGACATGAAACTATAAAAATACTAGAAGAAAGTGCAGGGAAACTCTTGAAGCAATCTGTTTGGGTAAATATTTTTATGAGGCGGACCACACGGGCAATTGAAGCAGCTTTAAAAATACACTACTGGGACCTGATCAAATTAAAATGCTTCTGCACAGCCAAGAACACAGTAAGTAAAGCAAGCAGACAGCCCTCAGAATGGGAGAAGATAGTTTCCAGTTTTCAAATTCTTGCCCACATGCTATCCCACTACCACCTACTCATCTGCCCATCACTGGCATGGCCCTGCCTCTGTGGGTGCCTTGACACCATCACATGTTCTTTGCCTTATAATACTACTTGTGCTATTCCTCCCCCTCTTTATTTACAGTAATTATATTTTGCTTTATAGTTTTCTTCATAACATTTGCTTGGCTGGGCATGACGGCTCACACCAGTAATCCTAGTACTAGGAGGCCAAGACAGGCAGATTGCTTGAGCTCAGGAGTTTGAAACCATCCTGAGCAAGAACAAGACCCTGTCTCTGCTAAAAAAAAAAAAACAGCCAGGCATTGTGGCAAGCAGCTGTAGTTACCGCTACTTCGGAGTCTGAAGCAGGAGGATTGATCATTTGAGCCCAGGAGTTTGAGGTTTTAGTGAGTGACTTACAATGATGCCATTGCACTCTACCCAGGAGACTGGAGCAAGACTCTGTCTCAAAAACGAATGAAAGAAAGAAAGAGAGAGAGAGAATGAAAGAAAGAAAGAGAGAAACACTAAAACTTTTATTTTATACTGTTAATTTTCAGTATAAATTTTAATATGGAATCATTGGTAATTAAAAAAAGTGTAAGAAAAATTGTACAATTGAGTTATTTTCCATTGTTTTCATTGAGTGATATTGACCATATTTTTAGCAATTCATTGGCCATTTATATTTTTCCCATTGCATTCCTGTTCTTTTATTTTCCATTTGTTCATTGGGTTATTTGCCTTTTTCTTAGATTTTTTAATTCATTTTTTATTGTATATTTTAAAGTGTGTGAGGAATTTTTTTATTATTAAGTCATATACACATAGATTATGAATACATTTATGCATATGTGGGGTGTAATGTATTGATTTTTTTTTTACACAATCTGATGTACTTACATTAAACCAATCAATGTAGCTTTTGTCTCACTTACTTGATTA
>CAUYPK010093442.1:0-71555 GCA_963574355.1 Loris lydekkerianus | reverse complement strand
TTACCACACAATCTGTGAGTGTGCCCCATTTCTCAAAATGTTCTCTTAAACTATCATCTGTAGTTTCAAAGCTCAGACCACCAATAAACAGTTTTCTCAACTGCTCTGGTTCCTTTGGATCATGGCCCTCCATTCTGAGACCGGACTCCAAGTTTACTTCTTAATCCCATTGTATGTCCACAGGGGGATAGTGGGAGGTTCTGCTTTACTCTCACTCAGGGAGAATAAAGGCAGCTGGATGCATTTCCACCTTGTAGCTGCACAATCTGGATGATGTGGCAAAGGGAACAGAGGGGAGAACTGCGATGGGTGTTTCATCACTTCAACCTGGAAGTGATGCATGGAACTTCAGCTTGCATTTCATTAGTCACATCTAGTCCAAAAGTTGTGTCCAAAGACAGAGTGGTTGGGAGCTGTACGCTGCCATATGCCCCAGAGGGGAGGAAAACAGAATGTTCTTGTTAATCATAAAAGAAGTTGATATCGGTGGCACTTTATAAATAGCATTGGTCGATTTGGAAAAAAAGTGATTACCAAAGGTTGATGATTAATTATAAAATAATGAGGTTGTATTCATTGTAAAAAATGATTTCATAAGCAGGACTAAACATGAGAAGTGTAGGAAATTGAATTTGCTTTGAAAAAGGGCATAAGTGGTAACTTTGGAAGAATGAAACTTACCTTCAGGCATGACTTTGACCTAATACCTTTCTAGCAGGTAGTGCTACTTCTGCAGGGTCAGATGAAGAGATGGTGGGAAGTGTCCTGCTGTACTTTAAAACTCTGCCAAGTTCTCAGCTCCACCAGGCTCCACCTGGACATGGAATGGAAGTTACTTGGCAGGTTAATGACCGTCACTACTAAGCAGATATCCCTTTTTATCTAGATGTACTGCAGAGCATCGGCCTCACTATAGGAGTGGTGATGATTAGCTATAACTTCCCCAGATCCCCAGGACTTGGAAAATGGCCTAATCAACAACTTAGAAGGTAGAGAGAACTAGTACCAGATGTTAACTCATTATAGGACATTTGCATTTATGTTTTGAGAATGTAAATATTTTGAATTTCAGTAGAACCTCTAAGTTGATCAGTCAAGGGACAGTAACCAACTGGTCAACAAGGGATAGTAAGCAACAGATAGAGGCAGTCCACATAGGGACTAGGCCTATGGTAATGATATGTACGTGTGGGGCATGTCTGGTCTGTGAAAATTAGGTCAGTTTAAGGAGTGATCAACTATGGAGGTTCTATGATATTCCTATTAATATAGCCAATATTCTTTCAGATTTGATACAGGGATGGGTATCATTTGATACCAGGCTGCTGCAGGCTAACCCAAGGGTATCCCTATTAAGGATCCTTGGAATTGACAATCGGAACAGAGGATCATCTTTAAAGAAGATGTCTTAGGGAACAAATATACTTTTGTGTCTTATGAGGTTGCCTGGCCCCAAATGTATCAGGAAAATGTTCTTATGTCAGACTAGGAACCAGAAATGTTGAAGGCTATAGAACTCTAGTCTAACATGATTTCTGATATTGTAGGAAAGCAAGCTGAAAATGAGTGCCTTGGAATTCTAAGAGGGATGCAAGCAAAGTAAACATTCGGGAAAGAATAAGCCAGAGTGCAAATACCAACTGCGCCATCATTTATTATTCATCCATGGATGAGGAGTTGAAGACTGAAGGGGGTCAGAGACTGAAGACATTATAGATCGAAGGTCAAGTGAAATATGGAGGGAAAGGTGAAATAAGCAAGAGTTATACTACAGATCAGCTGGAGGGTGCGAATAGAATAAGAGAGTTGATCGCTTATTTCTGGTCCAGAGGATGGTGTTCACTCTTAGGCCTGTGTTTTGAAGATAAACTGAGAATGCGTCCGAGAAGGTAGAAGGAGAGGAGAGAATGTTTATGAAGCCGATTAGAAGAGGAAAGTTCTAGAAGGCCTATCAAAGAGAATATTTTTCAGTTTCCTTTGGAAAAACATTTTCTATCTCCTCCAGGGAATACCTTTTAAACTGTCCAGGGACAGGTAAGCAGGTAAAGGATCAGAGAAGTTGGGGAGTAGGATGGACTCGGGTTTTCAAGTCCACTCCTACACAGCAGAGTCAGCATGGCCAAATTATTTAACTGCTCCATGTATTCCATTTCTCCAATTAAAAAACTGAGTCTAATGTTTAACCCAAAGAGTTGCTCCAAGCGTGAGATTGGAGTAGTGAGAGAAACGAACTCATTTTATAGTTTAGCAATTCTGTAGTCTACCACTCACTTAAGTATTAACATAGAGTCATACTTTCTCTTTTATAAATGAAGAAACTGAACCTCAGAGAAAGAAAAAGTTGCTTCAGTTTCAGGAACAAGTAAATATTGCACTTGAGCTTCAAGTGAAAATGAGTGAAGGGGTATTAGGGCAGGTTAGGGCATATAGAGGGTGGAATGATGTCCCCCTCCAAATATATGTCCATGTCCTAATCCCCAGCATGTGTGAATATTAACTTGTCAGGAAAAGGGGTTTTGAAGTACTCATCCTTATATGCAGGCAATCCTTTGAGTAAGAAATTAAGCAATGAAACATATTCCTAGAAGGTCACTATTAATGTATACCCATTACCTTGGTGCTCCATCAGCACAGAGTGGCTGACACCTGAACCAGGCCCCTGGGAATTCAGGGAGGAAATTGCAGTTAGTGCACTCAGGCCTGGAAACTGGACTGGAAATTTTTGCAGGTGGATGGCAGCATTTAGTGCTGAGTGCCTATCAGGATGGGCAGAGGGAGAGAGAGGAAGGGGGACTCTGGGGCTTTGGTGGGAGAGTTCTTCCAGAGCTCTCATCCCTGGCTAGGCAGCGGGCTGAGGGCTCTGTGCCTGTTTGGCAACCTGGTTTCCCCAGGCTTCTGCCAGATAGGAAAAAAAAAGATCAATTTACCTGTAATCCCACTTTCCAAAGAAAGCTGCTTTCAGCATTTTGGTGTGAACTCTTTTTAGTCTTTTGCCTAGGTTAAATATAGACCTGTCTTTAAAAGAAAAAAAAAAAATGAAATCATACCATATGTAGTATTTTTGTGACCTGTTTTTCTTTTAGTGTAAATAGTCATTTTTCCATGTCACTGATATTCTTCTTTAATATTGCTCACATCTGTGGAGGGTTTCATTGTATAAAGCCACTCCAGTTTATCTATGTAGTGGTTAAGCAGATGGACTCTGCAGACAGACTGCTGAGGTTCAACTCCCTGGTCTTCAAACATTTACTGACTGTGAAAACATGAACAAATGAGTAAACCTTTCTGTGCTGTGGTTCTGCCCCTGTAAAATGGGGAGAATAATACTTCTCCTCATAAGGTTATTCTGAGGAGCTATATATGGGAGGCACTTAGAATAATCTCTCAATGTTAGTACTTAACCAACATCTTTGTTGAATATTTAGATCGTTTCCAACTTTTTCACTCTTACGAATGCACTGTAATTAACAAATTCAGTGTACTCTTAAATGCTTCCAAATGAAATATTTGTGGTCACGTTAAAGAATCTTTTCCAGAGTGAATCATGCACTCAGCACACATTGAGTGTCCATATGTACAAAGCATTCTGTTATGCACAAAGAAGAATGAACACAATTGTCTTCCTTATGACATATAAAATGTAGTAGGGAAGGAAGAGAGAAGGCAGATGCACATTTAATACTATGTAAACAGAACAAATGAAGACCTACGGGAGGGGAGAGGAGAAGGGAGAGGACCTTTAGCCAGAGAATCAAATCATTTACTGTGAGAGAAAGACACGCTCTCCTTTGCTCCCCCTCCCTCCCAGATTCCCAATTCAGATCTTAGAATGGTCTCCCTTTGTCACACTGAGCATTTGTTACCTTGAAAGAGAGTACCCAGGGCTGTGTTCCAAAGTAAAAAGCTGGGATATGGGCGTATACTGCAAGACCAAATATTTAGGAAATACCTTTTTCTGGAAAGGAAAGAACACATTTCACAGCTGTAAAGAGAAGTGAAAAATGAAACTAAAGAAGCATGAAGGTAATATTTACTTGCTGGATTTATATACTGCCTACCTTTAGGAAAGCCAGGCTATAAATCCAGCACCTACACACCTGACCCCCTTCTCCTACACACACATATGTTCTGTTCTCAGTGACCTGGCTCTTTGCAAATTATCTGCAGCACATTTTGTAATCATTCAACTGTCATTTTACACTGTTCCTCTCCTTGCAGTCCTGCCCCTGCCAGCTCACCTTCAGTCATTCCCTCAGAAGTGACAGTGAGAGTGGTAAAGACTGAGTTTAGTGTCAGATACTCGCACGCTAAGTCCAGGCCTCACAGTGGTGACTCTAGGCATGTCACTTAAGTGTCTACATCTTAGTTTCCACATCTGTAAAATAGTGATAATAATAACAACTCCCTTATTGGGCTGCAATAAGAATAAAAAAGGTAATGTCTAAAAAACATGTGGTATTTGGCACAGAGCACTGGTTAATGTAAACTATTATTATTCTTCCTGCACTACAGTGTGAAAGGGGATGCAAACCAATTCCACTATTGGTTTAAACAAATCATCAGCTACATCAACCTTGAAACGCAGGCCTATAATGCATCCTAAAGTAAATGGGGGATATTTGGATTTGTGCCATTTTTAATTTTCTCTATTAGGTTGAAAACTGAATACAAACATTCCAGAATGGCAAAGAGGTCAGATTTTTCCTGTAACCAACAAAATCGAGACCACTATTTACGTAGGAATGCAGATGACAGATGAAGTTTAATGCTTCTCCCAGGGGGCACTTGTATTATAAACTGGGTCCAGAACCCTGGACAAAGGAGTGAAGCAGGAGTGACAAGCTTTTAAGTATGTAACAGGGAACAGGAGGCATTTTTAAATGTCAGATCACAACGCTCCTGAAACCATCTCAGGCACACATTCATTCATTCATCCCATATTATATACTTACTATCTGCTAGACATTGTTGTATGCATTGGTGAACACAATGAATGAGACAAGGGCGGCGCCTGTGGCTCAAAGGAGGAGGGCACTGGCCCTGTATGCTGGAGGTGGTGGGTTCAAACCCAGCCCCAGCCAAAAACTGCAAAATGAATGAGACACCTGCCTTCATGAGGTTTATATTTTAGTAGAGACAATAAACAATGAAGTTAATGAATAAATAAACAAACCATGCAGTATGTTAGCCAGGCATCAAAAAAAAAAAAAAAAATATATATATATATATCAGAGTAAGGGGAGATTGGGAGTGCTGGTGGGGGTTGGGAAGGTCACAGAACTCAATCAGGATGAAGGCAGGGTGATCCTAGCTAGAAATGTGAGATTTACAGAAAGTCTTAAAGGAGGTGAGGGAGTTCCCTAAGTGGACATCTGGGAAAAGAATGTTCTGGGCAGTGGGGACAGCTGGGGCAAAGGGCTCAGGGAGAGAGTGTGTGTGTATGGTGGGGGTGGCATTCCTAGAGTGTTTGGGGAAAAGCAATGGGGCCAGTGTAGCTGGAGCGGGAGGGAGAACAGTAGGAGATGATGTCAAAGGGACTGTACCTGCGGTTTCTGTAAGTGCAAGTCACTGTAAGGACCCTGGCTTTTACTAAAGTGAAATGGAGCCCCACTGAAGGTGTTGAGCAGAGAAGTGGCCGAAATGGCTTACTCTGGGAATGTGCCAAAGAGGGGAGAGGGAAGGAAGGAAGATGAGGGAGACCAGGTACTGCAGAAGCCCAGGTGAAGGATGCTGGCTTAGGCCCAGTGGTAGCAGTGGAGGAACAGAGGAGCGGAGAGATTCTGGGTTTACCTGAAGGTAGCGGCAGCAGGGTTTCCTGATAGTCTAGATGTGGGATGAAGAGAGGAAGGAGTCAAGAATGACTCCAGCGTTTTGATCTGAACCACTAGGCATATGGGGATTGCCATCAGCTGAAATAGGGAAGGCTGGGTGAAGAGCACGTTTTGCAGAGACCAGGAATTCAGTGTTTGGATATGTTAGGTTTAAGACGTCTAGCAGACAGGCGCGTGTTGTTGGCTGTAGTCCGAAATTCAGGAGAGAGGTTTGAGCTGGAGAGATCCCTGCAGTATAGACAGTTGCTGGAGGGCACGGGAATGATTGGAATTATCCAGGGAATGACAGTGGATGGGGAGGGGGGGAGTCAAGGGCGGGCGGGAAGATGTTTTCTCCGGAGGGAGTTGCAGGGTCCCCGGAAAGGCCCACTCTAGGGAAGCCCAGGCCTGCAGGGGGTGCCCTGGAACTTGCTGTGGCTGCAGTGAGTTGATGGAGAGGAGTGTTTGCTTCTCCGGAAGGAGAGGTGCTCGGTGGATTCCGGAACCGCAGAAATAATTAAGAGAAGTAGGTAGGGATATCCTAGCAGAGCACGTGCAGGGCTGCCTCTAAGAAATTGGAAAACCTGGGTCTATGAATCTGTGCAGACATCTGGGTACCACCGCTTGGCCTACGAGGCTCCGCCTCCAGTCGCCCTCTCCCCCTCCCCTCTTCCCATCCTCGCCTCTGTGTGTCACTTCTACAACCGCTCTGATTGTAATTGATCAAACAGAATCACGGAATCACGGCTCATTTTGCCGTTTTGTTTCAGTGGCCTGATCTGAAAAGAGACTCTGGTAGTTGGGCAAATTGTATTCCCCTTCCTTGGAATTCCGCTCACAGAGGCCTTCCCGGCGTGGCCGGCCCCGCAGGGACACGCCGCCGCCGGCGAGGAGGACGGGGCCGGGGGGCTGCCGGCCGGCCGGAGGACCCAGGGCGGGCGACGCGGGCGCGGGGCGCGAGGGGGTGTGTCGGCGCCGGGGCTCACGCGCCGCGGCCTCCCCGGGGGCTCCCCTGGAGGCGCCTCCCGCCGCCCCTCGCCCGCTGGGGCCCGGGCTCGCGCCCCTTGACGTCATGTGGGTAGAGGGCTCGCTCGGGCGGCGCGGTCGCGGGCGCCGGGCGGGGGCTCAACTTGGGGCTCCAGCGGCCCGCCGTGCGCCCCGCGCCGGGCTCCCCGCGCGCCGCCGCCGCCACATCTGGAAGCGTTCAGCGCGTCTGCCTCCAGCGCGCCGGGCGGGCGGGCGCGGGCAGGGGCGGGCGCGGGCGCGGCGGGGCTGGGCCGGGAGGAGTGAGCGCGGCGCTCTCGCGCGCCCGGTGTCTCCCTCTCCCTGCCTCTGCAGAAACTGCTCCTGCCAGAACGGCGCTCGGCGTGGCGCGGCACGGCCCGGAGCGGCGGCGGCGGCGGCTCTTCCTGCCTCCTCGCCCGGGAGTTGGCGGCGCTTTTTGACAGAAAAAAGCCGAGAAGGGGCCTCGGGGAGGACTCGCCGAGAGCGGGCCGAGACGTCCCAGCCCCCTGCCGGCCGGGCGGCCCCGCGTGTCCCCCGCCTCGGGTCTATCACTACCCTGCGCCCCTCCTTTCCGCCTCTCGCTCTGCCTCTCTCGATTTATTTTTTCAAACGGTGTGGCCGCCAGAGGTGCGGAGCTAAATTCTTGGAAGGGGCCCGGATGTACTGAGGATGCATTACAACCTCGCTAAGGGAGGCAGTAGTGGAAAGGAGCAGTTTTGGGTATTTGATGCAATAATGGGAATCAGGTAATCGTCTGAGGGAAGAAGAAATACTGCAGACCCACGGCTTCCTTGAATTTTGCACAAGAGCCACGGACCTCGGAGGAAGGATTAATCCAGACCCGCTTGGGGGTGTTTTTACATTTCTGCCTCTTCGTGGCTTCTCCTTTTAAAGCAATTCTTGGTCAATGGTCAATGAAAATACGAGGATGTACATTCCAGAGGAAAATCACCAAGGTAAGGCTGGACCGCGCCGCCTCGCCGGGCTCCCGCCGGGCTCCCCGCCTTCTCCACCCGGTTCCTGCGCTGCCCGCGCGCTCCCTGCGGCCCCGGGTCGGTCCCTGCGGAGTGGCCCGGGGATCCGTCCGGGAGGGACGAGGGGCACCGGGCGGCGCCTCGCCCAGGAGTCGGCGGGACCCGGGCCGGATCTGCCGTGCGAGACCGAGCGGAAAATTCCCGCCCCTCCCCCTCCCGGCCCCGGCTCCTCCGGAGCATGTGTTTCCTATGAAATTCCAGGCGAGGGGGGAAAAGTTCCCCAAGTGTCTGCCGCCGCCTCGCTTTCTCGCGTTGGTCTTGAGAGCCCAACTGCCAGTCCGGCCGCGCGGGGGTCAGAGGGTCTCTCTCCCGGCTCTGGGCCCTGCTGGGAGCGCGCGCGCGCGCGCACCTCGCGCCGGGAGGGCCCCGCGTCCCGCCGCCCCCGGGCGCCCTCGGGCACCCGGCGTCCACTCTCTTCCGCGCGCCCCTTCCTCAGGCAGCGCGCTCCGGGTGGTGAGTGGGGCGGGGATGGCGAGGCGAGTCTTCGCGCGCCCCTCGCTGCTCTGCTTTGCGTCCTCGGTCTCTCTAGCTCCCTCCTCCTCGGTTCACCGACGCCCACCCACCTCTCTACTGCCATTGACCCCGAGCGCGCTGACGCCCCGTGTGTTCTGCTTCACACCCACATGTGGGCTAGCACCTGAGGATGTGAGCGGTTAGAATTCAGGCGGTGTGTGGGCTTTGCTTTTTCATGTTTTAAGGAAATAATGAAAGGGTGTGACTAGCTCACGCGGCTCCATACTATTGCCCAGTGTTTCCGAGAGTCTCCATCCTTGGCATCAAGTGTCATCCGCTCCTCCTGTGATGGTGAAAGGCATTCAGGTAACTCCCTACTTCCCGGAAACTTTCTCCTCACCACCGCCCCTCGTATTAACAAGTTAATTTTTTGAGATTGCTGAGCAGTTAAGGTTTTGATGGGGTGTAGACAGGGCGGTCCTGCCAGGGTCCAGCTGCACCTCCGTCTTCTGGCTGAGGCTCTCTCTCTTTCTCTGGATGTAGTCTTCTCTCCCAGTTCTCCAGGCCTCCCTGTTTACACTCTTCATCTCCTGCCCTGAACGCCTGTCGCTATTCGTGCCTGTTCCTTCTCTGGGTACTCTGAAGACCTGCCTGGTGGAAGTAGCCTCCTGGTCTCTTTGTCCATCTTCCTGCCTCCATTAGCCCTCATCTCCACCTTTTGGGACAGGGCCTCTACACTTTAGAGCCAGAACTGCCAGCCAGCCTGCCTGCCTGGTCTCTGTCCATCCCAGAATTGATTTCAGGGTCAATTTTCTCAGCTTTCCAGAATGGGTCACAGAGTTGGGATCATGGCCTTCTTTGGGAGAAAGCATCATGTCCGGGGTCATAGGTTCTGGGATGAGCCAGGGCGCTGGGGTCATGAGAGCTTTTAATCCCTGGATTTCTCTACTGATGTTCCTATCCCTCATCTCCCCTGTCCTACCTGATGGAGTACTGGATGGATTAGGAGGGAGGCAAGGAGATACAAAAGAAAGGGGCACCGGGATGGATCACTCCCCTCCAGGTTCTCAGAGACTGCCAGCTTTACCCACCGCCTCAATCTAAGCAGCCTTGAAGAGAGCTGCCAATGACGATATACTGTGATAATAATGATTCACACGATGATAATCTTAAGGAGTTTACAAGATTTTCTCTTAGTGTAGGATAAACCCCTTCTGAGCCTATTTCCGTACTCCGATTCTTTTCTTTTGCCCTTTGCTCCTTAACACCCTCCCTCCCCCACAGGGAGCAGACATTAAAAGTAGGAGTGCCAACCCCAGAGAGGTTCTTGAGAAAGATAAGAGGGGAGGGCAGCAAGGGAGCCAGTGGCCGGGAACTCTACCTTCCCAGCAACATGCCAACAAACACTATGGCAACCTGAATTCCAGTTCTCTCCCTTGAAGCTGCAGTGGTTATATAATTCACAGGAACAATTTTGCCTCCTTTCCTAGATGCTGTTCTCAGGTGAAAGAGCGCCAGGAACCTTGTGCCCCTTCACTTTCCATCCCCTCTTCCTTGGTTGGTTGGCATTACCCCGATTGTGGGGGGAGGGAAGGAGGTCGGTGGAAGTGGAGGTGGCAGGCATGGGAGAGCAGTAATGTTGGCAAGGAAGAGGTGGCTGTGGGTAATCACTGAAGGGGCGATGAAATGTAATTGGGGGTTAGAGTTTTAGGAGACAGAGTGAGACCAAATGATTACCTCAGGTCAGTAATGGTGATGAACCAAAGAGTGGAGAACCAGAAAAGTTGCCAGTGGCCAGGCTGTGCATTCTTCTCTTTCCGACATGCTTGAAGGCTCTGAAGCCATCAGCCCTTGCTCTGCCACCTTTTCAGTGGGTTGTGTGTGTGTGCGTGTGTGTATGTGTGTTCAGGCTATGAAGACAGGTGGGTAGCACATGGGAACAGTTTGGAAGTTCACGGAAGGACTGGCTTCTGACCCTGCGATTCAGGCTGCGGTGGCACACACCTTGCCTCTAGTGCTCTATCTGCGCTGGTCCCGTGCCAGCTTCCCACTTTTCTGGGCTGATTTTCCATTGCAGGCTCCAGCTAGCAAATGAGTGTCTTAATAGTCAACCATTGAACAAAGAAAACATCAGAATGTCCCTTATCTGCTGGAGACAAGGCAAAGGGGAGAAACGTGTTCTGGGAGTGGAAGACACATTGTGCTTTTCTTTCAACTACTTAATAATCCAGGCAGAATAGTAATCGTCATAATAAAGTAATAGTAATGATCACAGTTAATTCTCTTTACAAATGGTCGAGGGACAATGTTGCTTGCACTTTAGCTTGGGCAGGTTAAAGAAAGTGTGACATTAGCGTCTCTTTCTCTTGATACTGCATGGAGGAACCTGGAGGAAAAGGGCAATTGGAGTTCAGAATATTGTTCCTAGTATTGCCCAGGTACTTTTCAAAGTATCAGAATGTGGCATAGTAGAGCATATTAAAAAGAATCAATTATTCGTTATTTCCATGAAATACATGCTAACAGTATTTAAATGTGTGCCTGTACATATACACTGAATAAGGAAGAGCTATTTTAAATAGATTGCACAAGAGCCTAATGCACTTTAGGGACCTTGGGTGTTGCAGAGGAGAATATTGATAATGCTGTCTCCTAAGACGGTTTGGACACTTCTTCCTCATATTAAGACACCTGTTTTATACAGGTAGATGTTACAGATATAGTACTTTGCAAATGAAATGGTGAACCATTAGCTCTCTGGAGCCTTCTTACTGCTGGAGTTGGGGTTATTCTGTGAATAAGACCTACTGAGGGAGTCCAGAGAGCAGATTAAATAGACTGATCTTTGGATTTTCACTTGCTACAACAGATCCCTGCTCATTCCATACAAGGCTACATGAATGCCCGCAGGAATGAATGAATGCCTGCCTGAATGAATGAATGTATCAGGCAGGACCTACAGTGGCTGTGGCTTCTACCTCTTCCAGTAGGTGGCGCCATAGGGCTTAGGAGTCAGAAAAGGGGAGCCAGGGTCTGTCAGTGAGAACAAGTGGTATTGGCATTTGGAGACAACTTCCAGACAGCATTGAGCTCTTAGCTGCCCCAATGCAGATAACTTGAAAGACTGGTGTGTGTCTGCACGCTGCTACACAGCCTCCAGTCTCTTGCAGCCCCTCTGTGACCTTTCCACCCTCTAGTCAACGAAAACCCATATTGTGGTTCTCCTGCTCCACGGCACACTCTTACCTCAGACTCCTGTTTCCCTCTGGCACAGGTAGCATCCTTAGGGGAGCCCTTTGGGTGATTAACTGAACTTGTTATGGCTGTATATTAATTTTCTCCCTGATTTTCCATGGATAGTTTAGTAACCAGAGGGCCCAGGGGTTACCAAGCCCAGTGGAGCATGAGGTAAGCTGGAACTTAGCTCCTGGAGCTTGGCTCTGGAAGCTCTAACCTGCGAGGTTGCAAAGCTTGTTGGCTCAAAGGCAAGAAGACATTTTGCTAACTTTAATGGGTGAAAATCACAAAAACAACTGGGTACACTTCATAGCGGATTTCTGTTTCTGAGTCTGCCTGGGTCTCCTGTTGGGGAATGGCAGCAAAGCTCCAGAGACATAGGTTAGGAGTAACTGAGATTTGTTCTCATTTCCAGTGATGTTTTCCAACTCCTGATGTTTTCTTTTTGGTCCCTTTTTTCACTTGGTTGTCTCAGTTGGGTGGCAAGTTCTGTGAGGTCTGAGGAACTCTTGGCACGGTGTTGAGCAGGGGTGAGTGGCTGGCAGCACTTTCTTCCTTTTACAGTAATTCTTCCTGCCTGATACAGCAGCTGTTTGTTCTGCAGGAGGCACAGGTCAGCCCGCGTCATCCCAGCTCTTCCTGGCCAGGACGCTGAAATCAAGTGCTCAGCCTTCAGATTCTGGAGACAATTTTATGTCCCAATATGGACTAAAGCAGGCAGACTATTTGGGAAACACCTGGAGACTTAACAGTAAGCCTAATTAGCAAAATAATCACCCCGATTTAGTCTATTTCTAGATTCCTCATGGTTGCCTTAAGTTGGGCACTATGGAGAACAGAAGATTGATTGAAAAAAAAAAAGGCACGGGGAATTGCTTTGCAAAATATCAGGTGCTAAATATTTAGCGGCATAAGTGCTAAACATTCTGATAATGAAACAGCACTCTGAGCCATGGCTGTCATTATTAAAATAATTTAGTAAACACCTGTTTACATGTACCTCGAGGTTAGGTACAGCATAAAACAAGTAAAAGTGAAGCATCCCTCTGGGAAAATGGAATGTTTTCAGTGCTGTTTTAAAGCCAGGCGCATAGATTTCAACAGAACCCACTGCAGAAAAAGCAAAATGAGGGGGATGAAACAATCCATGCCATCATTTGAACTTAAAGCCTGGGTGCTCAGGGTGGGGTCTTCTGTGTAGTTTAATTCCCAGATGAGGTGCTTATTTGCTCAAGGCCATTGACTAGCCCTATGTAGACTCGTGCCTAGCATATTCAGAGACCCTAGCTGCTTCTGTAGCTTAAGACACTTGGAGGCATCTGATTCTTGTGGCAAGAAGGGAAATAGAGTTCATCTCTGTTGTCCCCTTCCCTTGCCAAATTCAATTGGGATCCTTGGGAACCCTGGAGAGTCTTGCTTCAGTTCTGCTGTGTGGGTGGGAGACGGGGCCCAGAATGACCTCACAGAGAAGCAGGGCTGCGAAATGGCTGGAGCTTCCCAGAGCCAGGGGAGCAGAAGATGAGGAAAACAGGCAAAGGTCTGTGTGGGTGGCTGGGGTGGGGCTGGGGAGCAAGGTTACAGGTCACAGGGGGTACTCAGCCTCTGCTGTGGGACTGAACATTTAAATGTGTAAGTAGAGACTTTAGGGACTATGAGGAGAGAAGTTTGGGCCTGGAGCTTAGGAATAGAACCAGGGTTGTAAATAGGCCCTCAATTCCCCAGAGCCAGAGGAAATGAAAGGAAGAGATGGCTTTTAACAGAGGTGAGGGAAGGAGTGTTACCCCGAAAGAAGCTAACACTCCTCTGTCCCTCTCTTTCCACAAACCCCCCAAAACAGTACTCTCCATAATACTTTCCCTTTGCTATATGGCGCGCGTGTGTGTGTGTGTGTGTGTGTGTGTGTGTGTGTGTGTGTGTGTATGAGGGGAGGGTTCTAGGTTCATATTCTTTGAAGGGTTTGTCGGAATATAGAATAGATGTCATGTCTCTTTGGGAATTTACTTTCTAGGATGGAACATTTTATAGGTAAAGGAATCTTAGGGACAGACCCCACTTTCACTTGAGAAAACAGAGGCTTCTCCACAGTCACTGCAGCAGAGAGCTGACTAAATACAAGCTTTTCCATGTCTTTATCCTCCTGCCTTCTCTTGACCACACTCGGCATTTGCTACCCCCATTCGCCCCGGGAGAGCATCACTTAAATTCTGCTTAGTAAATCTCTCAACCTTTCTCTATTCTTCCTTTCCCTGCCTCCACCTTTGTATTGTCTTAAAATAATTTCTGAGGTGTTAGATTTAGGAACAGAGTTGGGAGGGTGGTGGTGGGGAATCTATCATTGGAAAGATTTAAAAATAATTTCTTAGACTACAGAGTAGAAGTTCATACATGTCCACAAGAGACTCCTACAAAATTCAGATTACGATTTTGTCTGCAAACAGATCTGCCTGTAAGCCTTTTTTGTTTGCTCACTTTCCTTCTGCCCCAATCTGGGCTTGTTTCAGCCCCCTTCGGGAGAGTGTGTGTGTGTGTGGGGGGTAGGGTGGGGTGGGTGGGAAGCCAGGCTGTGCTGTAGGGACTTGCCCTGCTGGGAGTTCTTGGCGGACTGGCCAGCTTTGCCAGTGGTGAGGGCACAGAGATGCATATTATTCCAGGGAGGAACCATGGGGACAGGCTGGCTGGGGCTTTACCTGAGTTGGGTGAGCAAAGGCTTCTTCCTGCTCCCTTGGCTTGGTCTCCTAGGACCCCCTGCCTCTTCCCAGGAGACATTCCCAGCAGTGGTGGTTTAGATTCAACACACAGAAGAGAATTCACCTAGGATCTGCCTCTGACTTTCCCATCATCCTTGAAGCATTCATTGGCTAACTTGTTTGATTCTCTTATAAGTTGTCTCTGAGAAAGTAGAAGCCCTTGAGGCTGACTTGGTCTAGCTTGAAGACAGAGGCTCATGCTTAGAGATGTGGCCTTTGAACTCCCTGGAGGAAGCCACCATATCAGAACATAGTGTTGAGATAATTTCATGAAATATTCAAGCTGCCAATTTGCCAACAGGGGTTTCTTTTAATATGCTCGGCTATACTTGGTGTTGGCCTGCTTGAACCTAGCTAAAAAGGAAAATAAAATAATCTTGTCTCCCATCCTTTAGAGGATCAAGCCAACATCCAGACAGTAAATGAATGTTCTCTGTATTGCCTGTGGGCAGAAATGTCGACTTGATTACTCAATTAAGCTCTATTTACTTCATAACCATTGTGTCATGTTCAGCCATTTATATTGTTTTTCTTCTTCCAAACTAATCTACGTTGGGCTAAAACCTTTCAAAGATGTTAGTTTGCAAAAGTAACCAAATAAATAACTAAGGAAAAATAAGGATGTAGCTAGAGAAAAGTGACTTAAATCACATTCTTTTTTTTTTTTTTTTTTTTTTTTGTAGAGACAGAGTTTCACTTTATTGCTCTCAGTAGAGTGCTGTGGCGTCACATAACTCACAGCAACCTCCAGCTCCTGGGCTTAGGAGATTCTCTTGCCTCAACCTTCCGAGTAGCTGGGACTACAACGCCCTCCACAATGCCCGGCTATTTTTTGTTGTTGTTGTTGTTGTTCTTGCAGTTTCTCTGGGGCCGGGTTTGAACCCACCACCCTCGGTATATGGGGCCAGCGCCCTGCTCACTGAGCCACAGGTGCTGTCCAAAATCACATTCTTTGACTTGATCTCTTTGAGACTTCTGAAGGAATCAAGTCTCATTCTTTCCATCTGTGAAATGGGGATGACAATTCTTAGCTAGTCAACTTCTCAAGGTAGCTGTGGGGCTCCACGCGGGAAAATGAGTCTGAATGGTTGTGCAAATACATGTGTCACTTATTCTTATTCACCACATCGAAGAGCAGGGCACCGGAGTCTGAAAAAGTAACAGTAGGGAACAACTTTCACAGCATTTCAAACAATGCTGGAGGTGTTATTAGAGAGCTGATACTATTCAAAATTTTAAGGATGAAAATGTTAAAACAAAGAGAAACAAGGGTTTGAGGTGCTCTGGCTGATCTCAGAATAATCAAGGAGGAAGTGAAACCTCAGTCAAGATGAGCCAGTTGTTTTGACTGACGTACAGAGGGGCTCCCAGCCTGTGGCCAGTAAGACCCCAAGACAGGGAGACATCTGGACTGCTGCTTCCTTTCTGAGGGTAAGAACCTGGGGATACAGGGTTCTCTGGTGTCCAGCAGCTGTCCACCTGCCATTCTGTTATACGTCATAGCCATGGCAGGCACATGGCTCCCTGCTTTCAGCCCTAAGTCCAAAGCCAAACTGGCTAGAAGTCCGGGGATGGGCTGAATATCTGAAAATAGGGCCATTGAGGGCAGGAAGGACAACACCTGGGCAAACAGACATTGCCTCACTCTCCAACATGAATTCCCCAAACTCAAGTACAAATTCCCAGCACATGAGGACTGACTGGAAAATAAAATTGGGCTTCAAAATTAAACCTTAGGAAATAAACTAATTTTTTCATAGTGAAAGTGCTGGAGGTTTGTAGAAAAAGAGAGGGAACAGTTCCATACAGCTCCTTAAGACATTTACCAAAATAGGAAAGGGTTGTAGCATCACATTTTAAGTGACAGGATTAGCCTTTAGTTTCCCAAAGCAAAAATAATCCCATCATCAAAAAGTGTGCTGGAATTGGCAACATAGTTTGTAAGTAGCCACCATTTCCTTTATCTTATGTGTGGGAGAAAAAAAAAATCAAGTTTAAAATTAAAGAAAATAAAAAATGTTCAAAAAAAAAAAAAAAAAAAGTGTGCTGGGACACTTTTGCCTTTGCTTGCCCCTTGCTATTCTCCCAGCCGCTGAGCTGGTGCTCTGTGGAGCCATACGTTTTAATTTTTATCTAAAGAAAAAAGCCATATTGAAGGACCACATCTACCTTTTTATAAATGTAAAGGTAGCCACACCTACCTTTTTATGACATTTTTAGAGTAGGGGCAGGAGTCATTTCTACCATTTATTGAATGTCTGACATATCTCAGGCAATGTTTTAGTGCTTCATGCACATAATACAATTTTATCCATGTAGCAACTGTACAAAGTGGGTGTTGATATTTTTTATGTGAGAACACTGAGGACCAGTGAACTGAAGTAATATGGGCAGGGTCACCCAGACGGTTTTGAGGCATGGAATTAAATTCAAATCTGTGGGACTTTCAGAACATTTGTCATTTCTCCATATAGGGAACAGCTGGCAGAGGAATCTACTACCCATCTATAAGCGTCTTAGAAAAACTATCTTGCCTCAGCCGTGTGCAACCTTGTTTAGATTGCTTTGTGGAAACACCTGCTTCTGATGGTCAGTATAGTGGGTAAGGAGCTGAGTATTTGTTTTTTCTTGATGGCTGGTATATGGTCACTCTATCCAGTCTCTCCCCCATTCCCGCCCTCTGGCTGTCCCCTTATTCCCATAGTTTCTGCCAGGGCCTCTTAAGTTTTTCAGATCTCTCTCTAGACTTTCAGGACACTGGATCAGCAAGCCTTGTCGCCGAGGGGACAGTATGGCCTTGCTTCACATCTCATTCTTGGAACGTCTTTTCTGTAACTCTTTCCTGACACTCTCCATTCTAACCAAAATTCTGATGAGTCTAGAGGACCGTCCCTGTGGACTGAGCTCCCTGGACTTTATGCATTATTTAGTTATTTATTTTTAAATAACAGCTTTGTTGAGATATAATTCAGATGCCATAAAATCCATCTCTTTAACCTGTATAATTCAGAGAGCTATAGCATTTTAAGAGTTGTGTGTAACTGTCACTACTATTTAGTTCCCAAATATTTTCATTCCCCCCTCCCCAACCAAAGCCCTTTACCCACTGGCAGTCATTTTTTATTCCCACCTCCCCACAGCCCTTGGCAACTATGAATTTACTTTTTTCTCTCTGGATGTTCCTGCATCGTTGACAGCAATAATAATTCTATAGTTGGATTTTGCAGTGTGATATAATTTTTGGCTACACATCTCACGAATTTCAGAGCTAGGTATGTCGTGATAATCTATATGATAAATGACAGAGTTAAAGGAAACATATGAAATTAGTTAGGGATTGGGTGTCATTTGAAGGTAGGATTAAGCAATTTCATTTACAAACAAATGTAGTTTTAAGACTTTTTAAAAAAGTTTCTCAGCAGGTGAGGCACCTGTGGTTCAGTGGTTAGGGCGCCAGCCACATAACACTGAGGGTGATGGGTTTGAACCCGGTCTGGGCCAGCTAAAATAACAATGACAACTGCAACAACAAAAAAATATAGCTGGCGTTGTGGCGGGCATTTGTGGTCTCAGCCACTTGGTCTCAGGCTGAGGCAAGAGAATCGCTTGAGCCCAAGAGTTTGAGGTTGCTAGGAGCAGTGATGCCATGGCACTTTACTGAGGGTGACATAGTAAGGACTCTGTCTCAAAATAACAAATAACAAAACCCCCAAAAGTATCTCAGCAAAGCTAGTTCTGTAAGTCAGACAAGTTAGACCTACTGATGATTTGAACCATGTTTAACTTTTTTTAATTGTAAAATATGTATAACAAAATATGCCATTTTTAAGTATATAATTTAGTGCCTTGAATACATTCAACAATGTGCAGCTGCTACTACTATTTCCAAAACTTTTTCATCACCTTAAATAGAAACTTTGTAACTATTAAACAATAACTCCCTACCCTTCTTTGCCCCAGCGCCTGGTAGCACCTCCTCTGCTTTCCATCTTTGAATGTGTCTGTTCTAGATACTTCTTATGAGTGTCCCTTTATGTCTGGCTCACTTCTCTTACCATAATGTTTTCAAGGTTCATCCATGTTACAGCCTGTGTCAGAATTTCATTCCTTTTTAAGGCTGAGTAACATTCCATTGTAAGTATGTAGTACATTTTATTTATCTGTTCATCTGTTGAGGGGCACGTAAGTTGTTTCCATCTTTTGGCTGTTGTGAATAATGCTGCAGTGAATATTAGCATCTCAGTATCCGTGTGAGTCTATTTTCAGTTCTTCCTGGTATATACCTAGGAGTGGAATTGCTGCTGCGTCTGAATTACAACTTTTTAGTTTTCAGCGTCACTTACTTCCGTGTGTGGTTTCTCAAGTTTGAACCCCGTGTGGACTACAATGCGGCATTGGGAAATCATGTTGTGTCAGTAGTGAGGGTCAGGGCTCCCAGTGCCTAAATCAGAAATATGACTTTAATTGGGTGTTTAACAATCTAGCAGCTGCCTTTTGATGAGGAGTGACTGAAGCTGCCTCTGTTCCAAAAAAAAAGAAAGAAAGAGAGTATATCTAGTTCAGCTTTCACCTCTTTGCGGACCTGGCTTTGTAACTCGACAGGAAATTGGTGTTTGGCAAGACAAAGCTATTTAGTCTGTCTCTGTCTCTCTCTCTGCCTGTCTGTCTAGTCCAGGAGCACATGCCTGTGGACAGGGATGTTCAGTCTCATAATCCTCAGGACTGTGGGGGAGGACTGCTTTCCCGTCGTGTGGTAGAGTCGCATCCTCAGGACTGTGGGAGAGGACTGCTCTCCGACGTGTGCTAGAGTCGCATCCTCAGGGGACCGTGGGGGACAGGCTGCTCTGTGCTCATCCCAGCTGGCCAAGGAGCAGCCTGCCTCTGTCCCAGGCATGGCCAACTGATGAGGGGTCTCTGCAACCTGAAAACTGCCTTTGGGGCAGGGGGAAAGCAGCATCCAAGCACTTTCACCTGCTTTTCACACATCAGAAATCTCGGCAAGGGAGACAAAAAAAAGTGAGAAGAAAAGTAAAAAGTAGGGGGAGAGGATCAGGAAAAGAGGAAGCAGAGAAAGAAGCAAGCAGGGAGGGAGCAAGCCAGGGGAAATAGCCACGTGGACATGACCCAGTTAAATGACTCTGGAAGCCTATTTCCAATCTTGGGATGGCTAGTTTTTGGTAGTCATTTTACTTAAAAGAGCAATATCACTGGTTGCACTTCTGTCTTAGCATGGTGAACTCTGCTGGTCTGAGGAAGAAATAGGCACACACATTGATGCCTGGGCTGGATCCACCAACCAGAGACATGGATAGGGGCGAGAGACGCACAGACTCATGCAGGTGTGTGAAACTCGGAAGACATCACACTTTGAAGGCCATTGTGCTTGGTTTAATACAGCTGTTCTTCTCACCTGGGCTCTGCAGGCCTGTCCCCTCCCTGGGCCTGCTTACAGGTGTGTCCTGCCTGTTGTCCAGAGCTGGAACAGTGTTTCTCCAAGGTGGAAGCTTCTGTTGCCACATCTGGCTGCCCGAGACATCCTGGGGATCGAAGTGACTCAGAGCTCATATTTGGTCTGCAGTGGATAGAATCTTGTGCCTCTGTTTTTCAATTATTTAAAAGGCAAAAATTTTGACCTATGCCCAGCTGTCTGAAAGACCAGGAGATAAGAAGCTTTTTCCAGGATAAATCAACTGTGAAATATTTCTGAAAATGGACTATCTCATGCCAGTTGTGACAAAAACAATTCTAAATAGTCTTTTCCTCCAGAATTGGAATGGTTCATCGTTAAGAGAACGTTACTGAGCATCTGCTACCTGTAAGGCAGTTTGCTCAGAGGATCTCTCGATTCAAGGGGACTTTCAAGGTTATAGCCCTCAATCATCCTTTCCTTTAAAGAGTAAGATACAATTGCATACCCATGCACACAGACACCCACAAGTACAACAAAAGGCAGAAAATATTTGATGTTACAAAGAGATAAGGATAAAAAGGTTCACCGACTCAAGGAAGGAGGGTGATACAGGCTGGTGAGTAGAGGAAGCGTGAAGACATAGGTGAACCTTGAAGGGTGGAGGTAACCAATAGAAAGAATGGGAGGGTCAGTAATGTGTATTGGACATCAGGGGAGGGGTGAGTTGAGTCTGGAGCACAGGTCATGCCTGGGGGAAAGGGATAGCACCTGGAGTGTCATCCTGTTGGCCCAAAGGATTTGCATCCCATTTGGCAGGAAGTGGAGGACTGTTTGAGTGAGGGAAGGGTACAACCAGGGCTGCTCAGAAGTGTGTAGTCAGGCAGCCAGCTGGAGGTGGGGCAGAGGGACCCAAGGGTGCAGGTGGAGGGACAGTTCTGAAGCTGTTGCCGTTATCTAGGGAAGAGAGGGAAGGAGTGAGTTCCCTCCAGAAAGCCAGAGGGAGAGGGAGCTCTTTGCAGTGATCTTGATGAGAAGGGTAGCAGGTGTATTTGGAGGGCAAGTAAAAGATACCCAGCACAGTGCAGCTTTCACAGTTCTTTTCACGAAGGTGCTATTTGAAGCTGTGGGAATGGAATTATTATAGAGAGAGAACAGAGAGAAGGAATGATGATGGCTAAAGAGCAGCAGGAAAATGGAGGCGCCAGAGGCAGAGTGGCCGGGGAGGCAGGAGGAGCGTCTCAGTCCTGAGGGTTCCCAGAAGGGTGGCTGCTAGTGTTGAATGGAGTAGTGGAAGGGAAGGTGGGACTGGGAAGAAACCCCCTGGATTGGATGGCCTGGTATTGTCAGTGGCCTTTGAGAGTGGGTCCAGAGTGATTGTTGTCCAGTCCAACTGTGCAGTGCTGAGAGGTGGTGGACATGAGCTAGGGGTGGTGCACAGGGTTCACACTTTCAAGAATTTGGCTGGGAATGAAAGGAGGGAAGGATCTTTTGGCACAGAAGAGGTTGGAAACGGGAGAGAGGGGGCTCCTGGATGAAGCAGATTTCAGAGAAGTCAGTGGGTGGCTGGCGGGGGCAAGGTTAAGGTGGAAGGTTTAACTCCAGTAAAGGAAGTGGGGCTCTGTCTTCAGAAGCAAACTTGAAGTAGGCAGAGGACCAGGAAATGTAGAGTGTATTTGGAGGGAGGTGGGTGATGTTAGGGGTCTTAAAGAGGGGGAGGTGTTGGACTTAAGAGAGTCAGGGGCAGCTGGAGTCATGTCTGAACTCGGGGGGGACTGAAAGAGGGAGCAGTCAGTGGGAAACAGTGTGGGACACAAGACAGAAGTCACCAAGGGAAGCACAAGTAGTGGTAAGCATTCCTAGAGAGAGGTTCCCCAAAGTGAAATAGCCACTGACTAGGTCCAGGATAGCGGTCCGGAGCTCTGTAGAGAGCCAGGCAAAGCTAGAGCTGGTATGGGTGGTGGCCTGGGACCCTGTGAGGGGCAGATGGGAATGCAAGTCCCAGGATAAATAATCCCAGCAGGAGCCAGGGAGTCTGAACTTCCAGCCTGCCTCTATTTACATGCGTTGTTCATCAGAATAACGGGGTGGCCCCTTAAGCTCTGGGTGGATGTACAAAGGGGCAGGTGGACTTTCTTTGGGAAGCACAAGAACAAGAAGAAGATGGTAAGCCTGGGTGGTGGGGAAGCTTTAAAGAGGGTAGGCTCAGGATTGTGGAGGAGGATACATGTTAACCTGTGTGCACGTACCCGTGTAAGGGTAGGCACGTGAAGGCAGACTTTACTGGCTTCGCAGTTTGGCCTCCTGAGAAGACTCTGGCACCAAAGCAGGAAGAAAGCTCATGACCCAGAGAACTGAGGTCATATTTAAGAAATGGGTGGGAGGAAGCAGGCGATGTGAATCTGGTGTAGAGGTGCATGTCAGATGTGAGGCTTTCTGCAGACCATCTTGGGCATCCTGGACAAGGTCCTTGCAGTGCTTGCCTCAGCTGTGGTGCTGCAGTAGCGAGGAAGAATGTTCTGGGGAATTCAGCCTGGGAGGGCCTACATTCGAGCACTCACCTGGAGAATACTTACCGTCCAAGATGTTCCAAGACCCTGTCTTTCCCTGCCACATCCACACCAAGCCAAGCTTAAGCCCTATGATTTTATATCCTTATAATTGTATCAGAGTATCAAATTCCCAAGAATAGAATATTTTATTGTATTTATCTTTATCCTCTCCTCTATCATAATCTCACAACAAAAACTACTGGAAAATCTCAGGTTGGATCCCATTTGAGCTTTGCAATGCCTGGATTTCTCTGTAATCTTCTGAATGTTTCATGAGAGAAATTGGGTTTTGGTGCCAAGGACAGTTAACACTCTTTGGGTTCCATGAAAATATGCTCTTGGAGTGGCCCTGAGTTCACTGTTGGTGCAGGAAGGAGTTAATGACCAGAAGGTACCTCCAGACTTTGCCTTAGTCCTTGTCACATGTGTAAGGGACTCTGGTTGTGCTTGGTCTGGCAGGTGGTGGTGGACTGAAGGCCTATCCCCAAGACAAAGGAAGGGAAGGTGACTACAAATGCCTACAGCCTCTGTTTGGCAGAGAGTGGGCTGCTGCACTTCCCTTGAGTTCTCTGCCCTGGCCAGGCCTCTGGGTCAAATGGAGATCAATTTCATTCTTATATGTTGGCACTGTTCCAAAAAGAGGCACAGTTGTTGACTTCTCAATCGTAGATGCCAATTTGCATGTTCTTTGGAGTGATGTGTTAGCCCATTGTGGTGAAATACACAGACAGTTCGGTGGCCCCAAGTCTTTGCCATTTTTCTGCCATTCTTGGCTAGGGAAGTAGCACCAGTCATCTGCCTGCCTTGCCCAGGGACAGTGCGTTGTGACAGCCCTCATGGGAGTTGGCATGGCTGGCCCTGTGGCAACCATTTCATCCTGTCTAGCCTCATCTGGAAAACCCACTGGCAGAGTTTGGCCTTCTGATGAACCTCAAGGACAGTGCTGACTGTAGCTGCATCTCTTGCTGGGTCTGGGCATCAGAAAGCTTTGGGATTTTTCCTTTTTTTCCATTCTGGTGAAACTTGGGCAGAATGAAATGTTTTTCTCTGAGGGTATCAGTTGTGGAATGAACTCAGAATCCAGAAGGACAGATTTCTTCAATTCCAGCTGCTGTCATGCTGCAAACAACAGGTCCTCAGCATTTCTTTGGAATTTGGCTTGGCTTTAATAAAATGAAAGATGAAAGAAAATTCTGAAGAAGAAAATGACCAAAAAAAAAATGTTCTTGAGTTGGGCAAAGCTGTGAAATGGGCCCGTGTTGATGGATGGCAGGGAGTGTAGGCACGTTTGGCGTTCGGCTATGGCTGGCACAGCCATTGATTCCTCGTGGTCATTCTTAGGTCATGGTCAGCTTGACAGGGAGAAGATAAAATGACCAAAAAAAGTCATCTACCTTGTCGCTTTCAGGTCCGGAAGTAAATGAACAGAAATTTGAAACCAAAGACTCTCAGGGAAAGGTTCGTTTAACACTTGGGGGCCAAACCATTTTAAGTTCTTTGATTGGTATGTAGGGTGTGTGTGCGAGTGTGTGTGCGTTTATAGGTGTGAGAGAATTTAGCAGAGTATATGCGTGAGAGTGAAGAGAAGCAGCAGAGAGGAGGAGGGAGCAGGGTGACTGGGCTTGACGCTGGGAAAGGCAGTATCCATAACGGGCACAGGTTGTCTGTGCTGAGATGTGCCTCTGACTCTTTCTTTAGCATTTTTGGTTGAATTCTTTAACTTCCCCATGTCTAGGGTTCTGTCTCTGCCTCTTCCTCCCATAAAGGATCTGCTTATTCTTTTTAACCCTCTTTATAAATGACTGTTCCTTGAGTATTGCAAAGGGATTGATGGAGAATGTAGCAGGAGGAAACTTCGTGTCTGGTCCTTTATATACTATCAGTGGCTTTGGGAAATTGTAGTCTGGGCTCAAATACTTAAAGAGCACTTCTGAGCTAAGTTTGTACTAAGAAAGAATGTCTTGGGGCGGGGGAGCGGGAAGAGTATGAAACTATCTTACTCTATGACTTTAAAAATAGTACCAGGCAAAAGGGCTTTAGTTTTAAAGGCATAGGGCTAACCCCATGTTGCTGTGGCCTTGTCTATGAAACTGTTGAGAAGGGAGTCTTGAATTGGCTTTATCTTACACATCGTAGATGAGAGTAAGAAGTTGTGCCTCCTTCTGAGAAAATCTTTGGGAGTAAGCTTTAATGCCTTCCCTTCCTTTTGTGTTTCTTTCCTTAGTAGTGAAGCATAGTCTTTTGGCAATAGTCTATGAGTAGTAAACTTCCTCAGTCTTTCTTGGAAATTGTCTTTTGTGATTTTCTTGTTGTTCTCATTCTGGAATGATGATTTAGTCAGGTACAGAATTCTGTGTTAGCAGTTATCTTCCTTTAGCAACTTGAAGATATTCCATTCTCTTCTGGACTCTATTGTTGCTGATGAGAAGTCTGCTGTCAATCTGAATGAATAATCAGTATTCTGATTTTTTAAAAAAATTAATGTATAGATTTAAAAAATCTTGCTTGGACTTGGTAAGATACTTCAACTTGAAGATGTGTATCATTAACTATTTCTTAGCCACTATATTCTCAAATAATGCCTCTCTCCCAGTCTATTTTATTCTTCTGGAACTATATTATTAAAACATATATTGTTTTTTCTCATTTTTGCCCTTTCCTTTAAATGCTCTTTCATATTCTATATTTCATTGTCTATCTTTGTTACATTCTGAGTAACTTCTTTTGCTTTATCTTCCAATTTACCATTTTTCTCTGCATTTGTACCTACTCTGCTGCCTAACCCTTAAATGCATTTTTAATTTTAATGATTTGTATTCCTAAAAGTTCTGTTTTTTCTTTTTCAAATATTTTAGTTTGTCACAGAATATTTCTTTCCCTTTATGGTTTCTATTGTGAATGAATTTTAAAAATGTGCCTGAATTCTCCATTCCTTAGTGGCTTATGTGTAGTCTGCTGTTTTGCCAGAACTTGAAATCTGCACCTGTGTTTTATATACCACTAGTGATGCTTAAACTTTTGTCACAAGGATCTTATAATGACAAATAAGTGTGGAAAGTGTTGATGCACTTATGAGAAAGGGGTTATGATAAATGTTCCTCTGCATGGCTTGTTAAATAATTCTCCCCTGAACAGAACATTTAGTACAATTGTATTTGTATGAGGAAGCTCTCAGAACCCATTGTGACAGGATGACATTTAGTTGCTTACCTCCTTCAACTATTGCCTACCATTCATGGCACCTAATTGCTAATGGTTGTTTGTCTGATGGAACTTACTTATTTATGGAGTATTTTAAAACATTCAGAATGTTTATCCATTGGTTCTTCTTTTTTAATATTTTAGTATATAATTTGGTATAAGAGGTATGCTTTAGGTTTGCATTAAAATATACATTTGGTACACTGGGTATCTATTAGGCATATTATGTATATATTAGGTATATTATGCTGACCCATTCTACTATCCTTATTTAGGGAAGCAGAGATAGGACATACTATCAATCAACAACCAATCAGTTAATGTTAAATGAGTGTTTACTTTTTCTTCTCTCTGAAGCATTATAGTTTGGCACTGTAATGGCCTCTTGTCAGAGGGTATAAACAAATGTATCCAATTTTGACAGCCATATATTAAATGTCTACTAGATACAAGACATAGTGCTAGATAATGTTGACAAATAAAACAGAATGGCATCTACCATGGTAGAGCTTACAGTGGACCACTGGCTGAAATTGCACTATGATTTTTCAGTGAAGGCAACATAGTCTACAACCACACTTGTTTGAGAGATGCATGAATCCTCCAGATGTTTAATTTTTTATGGTGCTCTAAGTGTGCAGACTTATATCCTGATCCCATCAAAGGCCAAGTTTCAAAAAAACGTGGCGCCACATTTTGGTATAAGGGGGTTGAGTATAGAATGAAAGTGATTTTTTTTGTGGGGTAAATTGCTGTCTCTATGTCATTGAAGTTTGTCATTGGCTGTCATCTTCTGTGCCCTTTCCATTGCTATGGGGCACTCTGACTTCACTTTCAGGGATCCAGAGCTCTTCCCTATTCCCTCTCCTTCCTTTTGCCAAAACATGCCCACAGAGCCAAAGCCTTTCCAGCATTGATCTTGCTCATCCTGGATGTCCTGGGTGTGTCTTGGCTCAACTGTCCATCTAGGTTGACTTCATCAAGAGAAAGTGTGGAGAGGGGGGAGAATGGTTTCTTTAAGAATGCAACTGGGAGCCCGTCCAGGAGGGGCAGGACTACCTGGAACCTGCTCAGAGCGAGGCTGCTATCAACTGTTTCCATTTTTATATAAATTTGAGTCACTTTTTCTTCTCTCTGAAGCATTTGCATATTCAGCCTTTTTTCTAATTGTGAAATGAAAGATTTTGTCTCCTTTCTAGGAATTTTAGGCATCAGCAAATAAGTTCAGGAGCAATTAGTGAGACTAAAATCATTCTATGGATGATTTTACTGAGGCTGTGATTTCAAATTAAATCAGGCAAAGGAGATATCTATGATGACAGGTAAGTTTCAGGTCCTGTGTGGATTTAGGACTGGTTATGGCTGCTTGGAGTACTGTTTTGAAAGGATTCTGAACCATTGCCTAAGCTCTGTGGGGAAGTGTTCAGTGAAGGATTGGTGATGTCTGCCACAGGTTTAGGATGGAGGGAATTAGAGTGCTACATCTGTTATTTTGGCCATTGTTTGTACAATTGGAGAGATGCTTGGGCTGTATTTTATACAATTAGTTGATTCAGTCAGTTCTGCCAAACAAATAGCCCATTCAATGAAAAAAAATCAGTTGAAATACATTTTTGATGTAATATAAAAAGAAGAAAAACCAACCTATTAAAAATTGCATTTTTCTGCTTTGTTCTGCTAGGGTTAGTAAATCGTAGGCATATTTTCAAAGATGAATTAATTTTAAAGTTTCTAATTTCTGGATCAAACTTCCCTGAAGGAGTTGTTAAATAGTACTTTGTAGTTTGATTGCACTTTCTAAGTATTTTTCAAAACATCCCACACATAATGTCTCATTTTACTCTCACTTGATGCTGTGACAGTTGTGTTTCTAGTGTATAGGTGGGGAAAGTGCTCTGAGATGAAAAGTCTGAGCAGGTGAGGGTTTGTTCCTGGTCTTCCTCCTTCGTACCATGAACTTTCTATGACTCCTCTGTGGTCTCCTCTGGGTGGCGGAAATTTCCACTAGTAGATTCTTATTGCTATACTCTCTGGAGGGCAAGAGAGTCTATGTTGGTACAGTGACTCAAACTAGCTGACTATTCTCTGCTTTAAGAGGTTGCCCTTTCAGCAGCAAACTGATGACTTAGACCCCTCTGCTTTGATAAAATACTTTGGGGCTTATAGGGTGGAAAATTTTGTTTGGAAGTGAAAATAGCCCATAGCCATTCATACCCTGAAGCTGTCAGCTAAGGCTGTCTGAGTCAACCCTCACCATCTTCTGGCACCCGTGGGGGGCCTCCCTATGGTCCATCTCTTGTGGTCTGAACTTGGCCATATTTGGCTTTTTAGAGCTCTTTGGCTTTGGAAATGCCTTTCAACCTGCCAACACCCACGTGGGACTTGGATCAAGCCATGTGTTTAAATGGCCAGGCTGTGGAGAGAGCTCAAGTGGAGATGTCCAAGGGATATGGACCCATTTACTTAACATAAATCAGCTCCCTGAGTGTGAGTGTCTTAATGCATTCCTTCAGTTATAAACAGTTTAGAGTCGTGACAGCCAACATCTTCTCACCCCTGCTCTCCTTAGCCCAGACCTCCATTTGGGTTTGTTTCTACAACCAAAGAGTGTGATGGCTGCAAGGGGTGATAGGGAGCCATTCTGAAGACTCCTAAGCTATTGTTTATCAAGCCCTCACTTCAAGCCCTGCTCTCTGGGTGCGGGCATGAGCCCAGGGCATCACGCACACTGTCTCATTTAATCCTCACCTCCAGATTATGAAGTGGGAACTACATCATTTAACATTTAACAGAACAGTTTACATTTACAGAAACCCCATTTTGCAGCAAAGAAAACTGATATTCAAAGAGTTTAAGTCTTTTGCCTAAGGCTAGAATTTGAACCTAGGCAGCTTGTTTTCTGAGCCCTTGCTCCTGTGAAGCTCTGCCATGCTTATATTTTCTCTCTTCTAATTTGGATAGTTTGTTTTTGGGCTTTTGAGATCTTTCTTGGTTGCTTAAACAGCAGCCCATATGTTGGCAGAACAAACCTGTGGGTCCTGCCGTGACCACCCCTGGCCAGAGGTAAGTTTGAGTTAGGATATGTGTCATCATGGAAGTGGTGACAGTGTGATGATAGACTTGTCTTGTCCCAGCCTCAGACAGACAGTAGAAAAATCTGGGATCCCTGGGTCTTAGTTAGTTCTGTGCTCCTTGGTTTTTCCTGGGAGCGGATGTGCCAGGGCTTATACGTGGGAGTTTGCCTGCACCCATGGAGCAGTGACAGTCAGGGAATCCATTTTGGTATAAATAGGGGCTGGTATATTTAGAAATAATCTCTAGAGACTGTCGTTCTGTGTTTATCTGTATGCTCAGAGATAAAAGTCGGGAGGTGGGTCAGTAAGAAAATGCTAGGATTGACATGCAGTTGACACATGGCTCTTTCCCAGGGATGCAGGGCAGCCTGATACATTGGGCCTATTTTAGGGTCTTTCTTTATCAGTTTGGAATTGTCACTGTCTGCACTGCAGTAAAATAAGACTTGCCTGGATCTGCCTTTCCTGACTTGAAAAAAAGATCATCACTCAGGCTTGCCTTCGATTCACAGTCTTTCTCCAACATGCTCACATGTTGTAGGGCTCTTTATTTTCTCTACCAACCCACCCGCAGATGTAACCTTCTGATTCACTGTCTAATTTAGGGCAGAAACTTGCAGAGCAATGTCAAGAGGGCCTGTTTTCACTTCTGGATATTACGCATGCTTAATGTTCTTGCTTTGAATGTGTTCCAAGAGGATATAATAAATAAAGGAGCACATAATACATGGATCACAGTGGTGGTGTGGCTCATGTGGGTCTGCTGCTTTTGGGGATAAGCCACCTTTCTTTTTCTCCCCTTATTTCCCCTTTCTTCCTCACCCTCCCTCTCTTTCTCCTTCCCTCCCTCCTTTCCTTCTCCTCCATCCTCCTTCCCTCCCTCACTCCTTTCCTTCCTTTCTTTGTTAAGCAAAATACATTTTTCATTCATTGAACAAACAGTTTCTCAAGGGGTGGGAAAGGGCAACAGAGATGGCATCTCTACTAGGGTATATTCAGTCACAAATTATTTGCCTCTGGTTTTTTTCCCCAAGTTCATTTCTCATTTATTTTACAGTCAGCAACCATTGATGTTTTCTATGAGATGACCCAGTTAAAATGAACCCCTGCTTTATATAATGGAACTTCTTGGGGAAGCCACCCTGTTGGGATGGCCCAGGAAACCACCTCATCTTTGTACATGCAGTAGCTGTGTTTGAAGGACACTGGAATCCATTCTATAGTACTTTTCACTGGAAGGGAAATTGAGAAATGGAACATGGACCAACCACCCGTGGAATCCAGGAGAGGGGCAGAGGCACTGTCTGGGACAGGTGTATGTCATGACTTGGAACAGACATCACTGGGCTGATGTGCTGTGGCCCATTATCCCTAGTTTCATGTTTAGCGGTGAGACGTTGACCAATGTCCAACGTGACATGTTGCCCACTTAAATTTGATTTAACACATGTATTTTTTATGATCAAGTAGGAGATTTAATTTAGGTACCTCTAATAGTAGTGCATGTGGTAGGGTGGCAGGAGTTTTGGACATTTTGTTTAAATTTGAGCATTTATCAACTTTCTAGGCAAGTGTTCCATATTGAGGTATCTCACATATAAAAAGATATTGGGGTTCAGACTTTGCAAATATCTCTTTTCTAAATATTTTCTTTTTATGTCTTTTTCAAGAGGAAGGGGAGATTTTAATGTATGGATAGTCCAAGGTATATATTGTTATATGCACAGTTTGTAATTATTCCTTTTTTTAAGAGGAAGGGGAATGAGTTGGGATTTGGAAGTAAAAATGGCCACACTTTATTTTAGTATCTAGGGTATGCCAGGCCTTATATCAGGAACTTTATGTGAATTGTGTAATTTAATTCTCATGATAATCATGTGTTGTAGAGATAAGTATTTTAACTGAACAAAGGAGAGAATAGGTTCAAAATAGCTAATGCCATGGTGGCTCATCGCAGTTTGTAGCTGGATATAGGGTTACAAGGTTTGAGGCTGGTGGTGGTGGATACAAGAGTAATGGCCTCAGGCCTCTGGTAACTGGGTGCTGGAATGGAGTCCTTGTATTAATATAAAGCCTTGAACCTTAAAGAGCTTCCTGTTCAAGAGAGAGAGATAAGAACAACTATCTCAGCAAGGAAGCCTCTTGTCTGTCCTGGGGCTTGCTATCTCACCTTGAGAAAGAACAACTCTAGGCCTTGTACCACTCACAGGCATAGAGTTTGAGGTTATATTGCTTGTACACTGCAGGAAATTTAGGATAAGAAATTAACACAAAAATTAAGTATAGGACATCAGGGGATGAATGGATAAAGAAAATGCGGTATATACATACTGCTGTGGATTGAATTATGTCCCACCAAATTTCTATGTTGAAGAAGGGTTGGAGTTCTAGCCTCCAATATGATGGTGTTTAGAGACGGGGCCTTTGGAAGATAATGAAGTTAAGGTGAGGCCAGGAGGGAAGGGCCCTTGTGATGGGATTAGTGTTCTTGTAAGAAGAGACACCAGAGAGCTTACTCTTGCGTTTTCTCTTTGCCATATGAGATAAGCAAGAAGGAAGCTGCCTGCAAGCCACAGGGAGAGCCCTCACTAGAAACCTATCATGTTAGTACCTTGATCTGGGATTTCTCATCTCCAAGACTGTGAGAAAATAAACTTCTGTTTTTTAAGCCACCCAGTCTATGATATGTTGTTATGACAGCCCATGCTGACTGCTTGAATAATAGAATATTATTTAACCTTAAAAAAATAAGGAAATGCTGTCATACACTACAACAGGGATAAATCTTGAGGATGTTATGTTAAGCCAGCCACAAAGGGACAAACAGCATATGATCCCAGTCATGTGAGGTGCCTAAAGTAGTCAGATTCTTAGAAAGTAGAATGGTAGTTGCCAGGGTGTGGGGGAGAGGTAAAGGGGAGTTGTTCAATGGGTATATTTAGTCATGCAAGATGAATAAGTTACAGAGATATGTTCACAGCAATGCGCATATGGTCAACTAGTTACTGTACACTTAAAAGTGGTTAAGATGGTTGTCATACTCAGTTTGGTTGCAAAAACAAATTACTGTAGACTGGGTGGTTTTAAACAGCAAATATTTATTTCTCACAATTCTGGAGGCTGGGAAGTCCAAGGTCAAGGTGCTGGCAGATTCGATGTCTGTTGAGGACATGTTTTCTGGATTGCAGATGGCTCCTTTCTCACTGCATCCTCAGTGGCAGAGAGTGGAACTGAAGAACACTCTTACTTTTAAGGCTCTTCTTACAAGGGAACTAATCCCAGGCATGAGGGCCCATCCTTACAACCTAACCCCTTCCCAATGCCCCACTCCTCATACCATCACACTGTGGGTTAGGATTCTAACATAATAATTTTGGGGAGACACATTCAGTCCATAGAAATGGTAAGTTTTAGGTTAGGTGGGTTTTTTTTTTGTTTGTTTGTTTTTTAACCACAATATAAACCAAAAATGAAAAACTAGATCAAGGATAACTAATACCCACAGGATCCTTCAAAAATAAACACAGACAATTCTGAAGCACATTTCTGAAACTCAGGGCTTATAAAACTTTTTATAAAATAAATAGTTCTGGCAGAAGATGAGTTTATAATAAAAAAGTATAAATCTCATAACAAAATAAACTAGCACTAAGTAGAGTCAGCAGATAACACCAAGCAGAATTATTCCTCCAAGAACTAAAGTAATAGGACAGTTTGAAGAGAATGTAAAATAAATTTTTTTAGAACAAAGAAATAGAAAACATAATAAAAGAATAGTACTATATGAAAAAATGCAAGATTTGAAAAAAAGGCCCCAGTTGTACTTCCAGAGTTGAAAAACACATTGAAATAAATAACTTCATGGATGGGTTAGACATCAGGTTAGATGTAGCAGAACATAAAATGTGTGGATTGGAAGGTAGAGCTGAGGAAATTGTGCAGAATACACCCCAGAGGTTAAAATATTACAGATATGAAAGAGATGGTGAAAGAATTGGAGGAGAGAATGCAAAGGTTCAATTTATGTCTAAATGGAATTTGAGGCTATAATAGTTAGAATGATGAAAAGGTATTTATGATTTAAATAGGTTGATTTATGATTTAAATAGGTATTTATGATTTAAAAGGTTATGCCAGATAGGTGAGGTGGCTCACACCTGTAATCCTAACACTTTGGGAGGACTGCTTGAGGCCAGGAGTTCAAGACCAGCCTGAGCAAGAGTGAGGTCCCCATCTCTATAAAAAATAGAAAAAATTAGCCAGAATGGTGGCACACTCGTAGCCCTAGCTTCTTAGGAGGCTGAGGTGTCTCCAAAACAAAAGAACAATAACAGCAATAATAAAGTGATAATGTCAAGAATATATCAACATTTAAAATATATTTTGATTGTAATAGCACTCTGAGTATTGTAATTAAAAATACATTTACATCTAGACACTCAATGTAGACACATCTAGACACAAACTATTTACATGTCAAAGAAAATGAGAAAATCTTAAAAGCAAGTAGGGAAAAAAGACAGATTATTTCTCTATAAACAACAGGCTTCATCAACCACAAAAGAGCCCAGAAAGCAATGAAATAATATTTTCAAAGTGCTCAGTGAATATCAAACTAGAATTCTAAACAAAGCTAGGTTATCATTCAAGAATTTGGATGAAAAGACATTTTTCATATAAATGAAGACTGAGAGTATTTCCCTCTAAAATGATACTTGCTGAAAGAACTACCAAGGTGCATGTTTTTTAAAAAAAGATTAAGATTTAGGATGACTCAAAATTAAGATAGTTTTAGACATTGAACCAAAGTAAGGTGGAAAGTTAGTGAGAGAGGAGGTTGGTGCATAGGTTAGAACATAATGTAGTCTAAGGTATTTTTCAGAGGAATAATGAATATTTAAAATATTTCACAATTCAAAAGAAAAAAAGAGAGAAATACCCAGACATTGACCTTTGGACACCATCATTATCACTAGAATAACAACTAATATACACATACCAAGTTCTTACTGTGTGCCAAGGTCTTTTATTATGTTATTTCATTTAATTTCGCAGCAACCATATGAAAAGGGTAATGTTCCCACTTTGAGAGATGAGAAAACAGGGGGACATATTTCTTTGTACTCCTGTCACCCAAAATAATGTATGTTATGCAATAAATGAGGGTTAACCAGACCACACTGTATGTCAACAACTTGCCCATGTCCATGTTAGGAAAGTGATGGAACCGTTCTAGCTGGGTCTGCCTTGCCTCGGAGTCTCTGCTCTTCCCTCTGCAGTGCTCTGCCCCTTAACTGTTTCCTTCTCTGGGTAAATGGCATAGTCAGACCTTGGCTCTGTATGTGATGCCCTGTTGGTTTCCCTCGGGACCTGTCCTGCTTCTGATGTCCTGGCTGTGTTTTTTCTGTGTGTCTCATGGACCAGCAGCGTCTGCTTGCTCTCTATTTTACTCCAGTGAGCCTGGGCGAGCTGCCTCTCCCCCGTGTCTGTGTGGCACCCAGACAACATCTCTGGCATGGTGTTGCTAGGAAATGCAATAGTGATGGTAGCATTTCGAGCATGGGCCTGCTTTCCACCCTCCCATACACATCTGCCTTTACCATCTGTTCAGGATGCTTCTGGCACCTTGACCCTGCTACATGGAGATGCCCCACTGCATTCTAGACTACATCTTAGAGCTTGGGTTTCTTTAACCAAGGAATTAGCAGGGAGAAGCCCAGAGCCTGGGGTTGCGAAGCTACACTGGACCCTATTCTAGTCACAAACTAGAGAAGAGGTACTGAGAGTGAGATGTCTCCTGTTCCAGGAATTTTCATTTTGGTTCCCTGTATTTTGACCAAAAAGCATGTGTCTGAGTCTACTTATGTCCCAGACAGACACATTCTCATTCTCTCTCTCTCTCTCTCTCTCACACACACACATACTGAATTACTATATCAACTAGTTAAGTGTATGAAAATACTGTTTTGTTGCTGTTTGGTTTTTGCCTCTTGATTTGTTTAATCCTGGACTGTGCTGTTTGGTTTCCTGAATTGCCAGTTAATTTTAGGCACAAACAGTTAATCAGGTAGTGCCACATGGCCTGGCTTGAACATAGAATGAAAGGGGACCTCTGAATGTGTTTAGGTTTCTAATTCTGGCTTCTTACACACTATCATCTTCTTTGGAGGGTTTTTCTTGGTGCATTTGGGTAGACCTGAGCTCAAAACCCCTCATACCAGAGGGGTTCCTGATTGAAATTGCCAGTGTTAGCAGGCCTGGTGGACAGATGGTATCTTAAAGGCAAACAAAGCCTCTTGGCTTTCTGCTGCTGGAAGCCATGGGCTACCTGAATCTCTTCTTCTCTCTGAGAGTCTCTGGCTGTAGATGCCAACATTGAAGGGCAGCCTGTGTTGCTGAGGCCTGTGTCCTGTGTTTTTGTGGCTAAAGCAGAGCATTTTGACTTCCCCAAGGATGTGCCAGGGATCAGGTTTACCTGTCTTAGGTGGTAACAGCATCCACCTTGTTTTTGGAGGAGCTGGATCCAAGTTTCATCTCAACCAAACATCTCAGACATGGTCTTGGGAAAGCCCTTTTTTGAACTTTAGTTTCTCCAGCTATAAATTGACAATATTTATCTCCTTGTTGTAAAGAGAATTGATGATACAGCAGAAAATACTTTGTAAACCTTAAAACACAATATAAATACAAGGCATTGCTACTCCCAGTGCTTGGAGGATATATTGTGGGAAGTTAATGACCCTTGCTCTGCCACGTTTCCGTGCCAAGAACCATGAGAGCTGTCAATAGATAGATATTGATTAATGACGAGGTAGGCAAGCTGTTTGACTCAGTGTGGATGCCAGTGCTTTGTGTATTAAATGCATGCATTCATTTGATCATTCATTGAACACGTATTAATTGAGTGCTTACTAGACCCCAGGCACCAGGAATATAGTGATGAATAAAATAACTGGTATCGTGATTAATGTTTTCTCTCGATTTCACAAAGTTAGAAAAATTAGGGGTGGTGTTTTCATAAAGTTAAATGTATTAAATGTAAACGATTGTTCTTTATGCTGACAGTATATCTGTCTTGCATTTTGGTGTTAAAATGTCTATTCTTTTGGGCCAGATGCAGGGGCTCATGCCTGTAATCCCAGCACTTTGGGAGGCTGAGAACGGGAGATCCTGAGGCCAGGAGTCTGAGACCAGCCTGGGCAACATAGTGAGACCCTGTCACTGGAAAAAAAAAGTCTTTTATGCAGTGATGGTAGTATATTTTTATTTTTTATTTTTATTTTTTGTACTGATGAGGTCTTGCCATGTTGACCAGGTTGGTCTTGAACTCCTGGCCCCAAGTGATCCTCCCACTTTAGCTTCCCAAAGTTCTGGGATTATAGGCGTGAGCCATTGTGCCTAGCGAAAGGTAGTTGAGTTTTGAAAAACTTTTTATGTAATAAAATAAAAAAAGAGTGTTATTGTCCTTGAAATCCAAGGGAACCACTGATCCAGCCTAACTTCCTATGCAGCGCAGATGCTCCTTTAGCATCCTTAATAGATGACCACCTAGTTTCTACTTGGAGAATTCCAGGGAATGGGACCTTACTAACTTTAAAAAGCGGCTGTTCAAATTTAAGGAGCCTGAATGTTTTGAATGTTGTTCTTTATACTAAATCAAAATCTGCTATCCTATAACTTCTGCCCATCAGTTCCATCTAGAGCAGACAAAATCCACATAGTCTATTTTTCCAGCCCTCCAGAGTTTGAGGCAGCCATCATGTTTCCTCTGAGTGTATTCTCCAGGCTCCTCATCCCCACTTTCTTTATTAGAGTTCTCTTACTGGGCTTCATTCCTCACCCTTCACCCTCTTGTTCCGCCTCTGCTGGTCAGCCTGTACTTGTCAGTGTTCCTTGGGGAATCTGTTCCCCGGAAGGATCTTGAAGCTTCAGCTGAGAGCTGGCCTACATTGGGTGCTCAGCCTGCTGCTTCCCTCAGTCTGGGCTCTGAAGATTAAGGAAGTAAAGATTGCATTTGCTTTTTTGGCAGCTGTGCTAAACTGTTGACTCATACTAAGTGTAGTCTATTAAAACCCCCAGGGTCCTTGTCATATAAATTGCTGATAAGATAAGCCAGGGTTCTTCCTACCCTACCTTTAAGCAGTGACGTTTAAGCAGTGACATTTTTTCTCCTAAGTGCAGTTCTTTATATTAATGCCTGTTATATAGAAGGTGCCAAAAAAAGTATATACATTTTAAGAAAGGAAAAAGCTGTGTTAAAATTGTAATATTCATTATATACCGATAGTGTTTGTTAACTTGTATATTGTATCTTGTATCTCTTGTAAATGCAGAACTAAAATGTGACTTGAGTATTACAGTTTTAATATAGCTTTTTCCTTTCTTAAAATGTGTGTTCATTTTTTAGGTGCCCTCTCCATTGTTCAGAGGGGCCCAAAAATGTATAGACATTTTAAGAAATGAAAAAAGTGTATTAAAATTATAATACTCAAGTCACGTTTGACTTCTGCAACTACAAGAGGTGCTCAAATGTGATGCATATTCATCTTTTGCTATCAGTATATATTGGTATTACAATTTTAATATGTTTTTTTTTCCTTTTTTAAACTGTATGCACATCTGTTGGCACCCTCTATATTTCATCTTGTTAGGCGGGACCATAGTTTCAGCTTATTGGGTCATTTAAATCCCAACTCAATCTTTCAGTGTATTAGCTTATTCCTCCTAGGTAAGTCTCAGCAGTACATTTGACAAATTTGTCCTTGTCCAAAGTTTTAATTCAGTGTTAAGAAAGCTGGAGCCAAAGACAGAGAGTCCTGGGTCACATCAGTAGAGATCTTCAAAGTTTAAATGCATCAGTGAATTGATGCCCTAGGCATCTGGGCATAGAATCAGAGCGCCTGTGAATGTGTCAATCATTAGTGCATCTCTGGGTCAGCCTCTTCCAGACCCACCTGAGTGTATTGTCCACACTGTGATTTGAGTTATGTTTGAGACTCTTCCACATAGCATTTTTAAAGTAATGTCAACTGTTCCCATTATTAAACCACTTTTGGTAGGATTATGACCTTTTAAAAAATTTGTATACATTTAAGGGGTACAAGTGCAGTTTTGTTACATAAATATAAAGAATATGACTTTTAAACTTACCTTTTCAGCCCAGATATCAGTGTCAAGTTCACATTTTTAAGTTTTTAGTAGATACCTGCAGAATGTTTCAAGTTTTTATTTTAGACAGAGTGTTACTTTGTTGCCCTTGGTAGAGTGCCAAGGTGTCATAGCTCACAGAAATCTCAAACTCTTGGGCTTCAGCGATTCTCTTGCCTCAGCCTCCCAAGTAGCTGGGACTACAGGTGCCTGCCACAACACCTGGCTATTTTTAGAGATGAGATCTCACTCTGGCTCAGGCTGGTCTCAAACCTGTGAGTTCAGGTAAACCACCTACTTCGGACTCCCAGAGGGCTAGGATTACAGGCGTGAGCCACTGTGCCCGCAGAATGTTTCAAGTTTGTCAAAACCAATTCATTATCTCCCTGCTCTTTAAAACCTTCTTTCCCTTCTGTGATCACAATTTCAGTGATGGTGCTACCACGCTGGCCATACCAGATACTTTGGAGCCATTCTCTCTCTCTCTTTTTTTTTTTTTTTTTTATTAAATCATAGCTGTGTACGTTGATATGATCATGGGGCATCATTCACTAGCTTCACAGACCATTTGACACACTTTCATCACACTGGTTAACATAGCCTTCCTGGCATTCTCTCAGTTACTGTGCCAAGACACTTATATTCCACATTTACCAAGTTTCACATATACCCTTGTAAGATGCACCGCAGGTGTAATCCCACCAATTCCACTCCCTCCACCCCCTCCCCCTTCCCTCCCCTCCCTTTTCCCCTCCTCCTATTCTTAGGTTGTAACTGGGTTATAGCTTTCATGCGAAAACCCTAAATTAGTTTCATAGCAGGGCTGAGTACATTGGGTACTTTTTCTTCCATTCTTGAGATACTTTACTAAGAAGAATATGTTCCAGCTCCATCCATGTAGCCCATGGAGCCATTCTCAATGTCTTCATTTTGTCCTCACTGCACAACTAATTCAGTTAGCTGACCTGAGAGTCTACTTCCTTCACACCCCATAGCCCACCCCTTAGACTCGGCTTGCTTTTCCTGTGCAGTGTCTGAGCCTTCTGGCTAGATTGCCTATTCTTAGTCTTACCCTTTCCAGTTCGTCGTCTTCTGTGCCACCAGAAAGCGGAAGCACTGTCACTATACTGCCTTGAGACCTTTGCTGGCTCCCTGCTCCCTGTGTGTGATGGCTGGTCCACTGTCTGGCCTTTACTCCTCCTTCTGCCAACCCTTCATTTTAGATGTGTTGCTCATTCCCATCTCTAGTATGTTACTTTGCACATGCTGTTTCCTTTACTTGGCATGCCTTTCCACCCAAGTAAAGGCATTGACCCCTTTTAGATCAGCTAATTTCTACTATCTCTTCAGGACTCAGATCAAGGCCACTGAGACTCCTTCCACCACTCCAGACTGAGTTAGACATTTTTTCCCCGAGTCACTGTAATACTCTAAGCATACCCATTGGACAGCTTGTCAATCTACCTCTCCTACTTTGGGTGGGGTCCTTTTAGGGCAATGACTGTGCTCTGTTGATCATTGCAGCCTCAACCCTTAGCACACAGTAGTAGGGTCTCAGGATTTGTTGAACACGTAAGTGAATGGGTGGCTTAACAAATCACTTCTGATTTAATCTGGTATGAGTGACCATTACTTCCCTTTGCAACATTACTTTATGATTCTGTGTGCTTTACTGGCCTTGTCATGCTATTCAAAAGGTAAAAGAGATACTTGGAAATGGATTAGACTTTTCTCCATATCCTTATCTAATTTCTAATGCACTGTAGGCTATTGACACTCCACTTTTACTGCTTAGTTACGTGTTTGTTTCTCTGACCCTGTATTAGTTAGGGAAGGTTAGCAGCTGTAACAAGCAGCCCCAGAATCTCACTGCCTTGACCCAAGAAAAGTTTATTTTTCAGTTATGTCATACTCCAGCAGGTATTCCTTGTCAGCTGGCCTTTCAAATTGGTGATTCTGTGACCCAGGTCCATTTCACCCAGGAGCTCTGCCCTCTCTGAGGTATTTTATGTCCTCTCCATTCACCTAACACATGGAGAAAGAGGATTGCAGATGATGAAACAGAGGTGGCATGTGGGCGACTCTTACAGCCAGGCCTGAAAGCAGCACCCCATCACTTCTGCCCTCACTTCACTGGCCAAAACTTAGTCAGATGGCTTTCTCTAACTGCCAGGGAGGCTGGGAAATTGTAGGCTAGCTGTGACCCCAGGAGGAAAAGGGAACACGGGTATCAGCGAGCATTAACAGTCTTTGCCACTGCACCCATTCCTAGGTTCTGACCTCATGTTTCCCAGGGCTGAATTCCAGAGCTCTTCTCATCCAGGACTTTTTCTGTGCTCCAAACCCTTTGATCCTCTATCTCCCATCCTGAGTTTTTGATCTTTACTTTTTGCCTTTCTGTTCTCTCAGACCCTCTTGTCAGTTGGTACCTAACTCCTCTTTGCTTGCTGATATGTCTGCACTTGACTCGGTTTGCTAGCAGCTCCTCCTTGTCTGCACTTGACTTGTCCAGGTGCCGTGTGATCCTTGATCCCTGTCACTGCCAGGTGTGTTCCTTGGGTAACAGCTTACCTATTCCAAGTCCCAGTGTGACAGAAGAGAGTCCCTTCACTTTGTCCTAGGCTTTAAAGTTCTTCCCATGTGTATGGGATATGGATTTGAACTCTATTTTCAGAGACAATTAGAGGACTTACAGAGTGGCAGTGAGAGCCACTGGAAAGTATAGCCTCATGCTTCAGGGCTGTGCATCTTGAAGAAGACATGCCTGAAGAGAGCAGCTCATCTTCATCTGTATGTAAACAAGTGGGTTTAAAAAATACTAAAGGTGCCAGTGCTGGAGTGTATGTTCCTTTGTTACTCTGAAAAAGAAGAAAATATCTCACATTTTAGTGTGAGGTCTTTAGGTAAAAGACTAGGAAAGAATCTATGAATTCTAGAATTTTGAGATATTGGTATAATAGAGAGGCTAAATAATGTGCTTTCCTGGGGAAATCCACATGAGGCAGAGCCCTACTTGGGTTCCTCAGCAGAGACCTGCCGAGTGACAGGAGCTGGGTGAGGAGGCTCAAAATGTTTGATAATTTTGTGATTCTTTACCCAAAAGGGGGGGGGGGGGAAGCTGAGTGTTATTCTCTTGACTCATACCTCAGTTGAGAGATGCTCACAGTTAAAGTGTTTTGTCTCTGAGGAACTTTTCAGATGACTTCATCAATGGAAGGGTTATTGTCTTGTAAGGTGTCAGCAACCACGATGCCTGAATTCCATCACCCCTTGTGTTGCCCACTTGCTCTGCAGGTTACACACTCAGGGAAGCCACCCTGTTCTTTTGATAGTCTGCTCATCTATGAAGTGAAGACGAGAACAGGATGAATTTTCCAGAGGTTTGGGTGAGAAGTAACTCATGTTTCTAACATGCTTTACAAGATAGAAGCACAACATCCTCTGGGCATTTGAAATCCGGTTATATTTTTGCTGCTGCATTTCTCTGTATGCTGGTTCTTACCTGGAGACATGGAGAAGTTTTGCAAATACTATTTCTTAGAAATGGCTCCCTGGCTGTGTAGCTCTCCTAGTGAGGGCTGAAATGGTACCCTGTCCTGGTTTGGGGCTGGTGAGGAGGGCCAGGGACCTAGCTGTAGAGGTCACAGGTGAGGTGCTTAAAGCACATGCTTTGCTATCAGGCTGCTCAGTTTGAACTGGGGCTTCACACAAGTTCCTTAGCCTTTCTGAGTCTCATTCACATTCTCATCTGTCAGCAGGTGTCATAGTAATGCCTGTCCCGTGTGGATGTGGGGAGGATTAAATACATTAATGCACATGAAATCGTGAGAACAGGGTCTGGCCATAGGAAATGCTCTGTAAGTATTAATGATTATTTTTAATCAAGAATTTCTGAGAGATGCCCTGCCTCAGATGCCTTCTTTGTTATTTGTTGAATAAATAGCCTCCTCCCATGTGTCTCATCGGCTGTTGGTGAGGCTTCCTGCTTTCCGACAGGAGGCGAAGGACCTTTCCACTGTCCTCATGCTGGCTCAAGTTATGTTAAGAGATGGCCATCAACACACGGAGAAACCAATTTTTCAGCTTATAGGATTTAGCTGAAGAGTTTATCACATGTAATCACAGTGTTGAGGGACCATCCAAGGACTCCCCCGCACTAGGCTGGCCTGGGAGCAGACTCTCTGTTAATGTTCTGTGCTTCCAGACGTGTATTATTATTTCTGAGACAATCTGCAGTGCTGCGAGACTTTCCACTTTTTAGCCTAACCAAATTGATGCTGTTCTCTGTTCCCAGTGAGTCATTCTGCTTTTACCTTTGGTTCTGTGTTCTCCAGGGATTTAACCTGTTAATGGATGTGAAGAAGGCTGGGATAGGGCCAGAGAAGTGGCATTCCATGAGTGTATAGATAGTAGGTATTCCTATCATTTGCAGTCTGGGCCTCTTCCCTAATCCCTTAGCCACCCCCTCCCTTGACCTTGGGGCAAGTCATGGATGGGGTTGGGGATGCGTAGTAGACTAAGCTCTGCTTTGGAAGAATAGGATTCGTTTGCACCAGGCTACAGCCATACTCTTTTGAAAAAATAAATTCAACAAATGGCCATTTAGCACCTCCTGTGTGTAAAGCTACGTGCTGTGTCACATGCTTGAGGTACCTGAGTAGTAAGACCTGGCTTCTGTCCTCAGTGAGCTCACAATCTCCCTGGGGAAAAGAAACACACAAGTTGAACAGGTTGTGATAAATGTGAGGATGGAGGCACCGTGAGGGGAGGGACCACATGTGTTGTACCCTGGGAGTCCTTGGTGTCCTGATGCACTCATCTGATGTGTATTGTGTGTCCGGAGACTTTTAACATTCTTAAAATTAAAAAAATGGTGGTAAAAAACACATAACGTAAAATTTACCATCACAGTCATTTTTAAGTGTTACAGCACAGCAGTATTGGGTATATTCATATAGTTGGGGAGCAAATCTCCAGAACTTTTTCTTCTTGAAAAATTGAACCTCTCTACCCATTAAACAACTTTGCATTTCCCCCTCCCTCCAACTCCTGGTGACTGGCATTCTATGTTCTGTGTTTGAGTCTGGTACTTCAGATACATCATATAAGTGGAACAGTATTTTTTTTCCTTTTGTGACTGGCTTATTTCACCTAGAATTGTCCTCAGCACTGTGTTGTAGTCCATGTCAGTATTTCATTCCTTTTTAAGGCTGGATAACATTCCCTTGTATGTATGTACCACATTTTTTTTTTTTTTTTTTTTGAGACAGAGTCTCACTTTGCCGCCTTTTGTAGAGTGCTGTGTTGTCATAGCTCACAGCAACTTCTAACTTTTGGGCTCAATCAATTCTTTTATGTCAGCCTCCTCTACAGCTGGGACTATAGGTGCCCATCACAATGCCCAGCTAGTTCTTCTATTTCTAGTAGAGATGGGGTCTCACTTTGCTCAGGCTGGTCTTGAACTCCTGAGCTCAGGCAATCCTCCAGCCTCAGCCTCCCAGAGTGCTAGGAATACAGGTGTGAGCCACATGCCCAGCCACCACATTTTGTCTATTCTTCTGTCACTGGACAGTTGGGTTGTTTTCACCTCTTAGCTATTATGGAGAGTGCTGCTATGAACAAGGAGTGTGTAAATATCTGAGACTTTGCTTTCAATTCTTTTGAATACATACCCAGTACTGGGAATGCTAGATCATATAGTAGTTCTATTTTTAATTTTCTGAGGCACTGCCACACTGTTTCCCATAATGGCTGTACCATTTTGCATTATCACCAACAGTGCCCAAGGGTTCTTATTTCTCCATCTCCTTGCTGACACTTGTTATTTTCTGGTTTTCGATAGTAAGCCACCCTGATGAGTATGAAGTTCATTGTGGTTTGTATTTGCTTTTCTCTGATGATTAATGATGTTGGGCATTTGTGTGTGATCTTGGAGAAATATCTGCTCCAGTCCTTTGCCCATTTTTTAATCACCACCCAGAGACTTTTATTTCTGCCCTGCCCATACCTCTCAGACATCTGGATTTGTCTGTCTGGAGTTGACCTGTTTCTACAGAGATGGCCAGACCAATCCTGCATCAGCAGAGGCTGCAAGCAGCAGGGCTTTCCTCTCAAGAAGTCCCCAAAGTATGTGGGTTACATATTCCATTGCCCTGATGACCAGCATCCCTGGAGACTGTGTACCTCCACCCTCTCTTGTTGCTTTCTACTTTCACTTGGCAATGATTTTACACTGAGGAGATACTGGGTGTAGGTGTGCCTGTTTCCTATAGCTGCAGTAACAAACAACACACATATACTATTGTACAAGTCTGGAAATGAGATGTCTAAAATAGGTCTGCAGGGCTATATTCCTTCTGTGTGCCCTGGGGAAAGAATCTGTTTTCCTTGCCTGGCCTCTTCCACATTCTAGAGGCCACCTGCATGCCTTGGCTTGCGCCCCTTCCTCCATCTGTGAAGACAACAGTGTAGCCTCCTCCTCTCTTCTGCCGCCCTCTTACAAGGACCCTGGTGATGCCCCAGATGCACATGGATGATCCAAGCTCATCTCTCCATCTCAGAATCCTTAACTTAATCCCATCTGTGTAGTTTCTTGTACCATATAAAGGAACATATGCACAGGTACCAGGAATTAGGATATGGCTATCTTAAGGGGTTAGTCATTATTCAGCTGTCGTACTGGACCTCTGCTAACTATAGAGCAGTTTTTGTATGGAGGGTTCTTATCCTGTGCTCTCCAGCCTAATTAGGTCATATGTAACTTGTACCGTGATTTCCTGTGAAACTTCATTTGTCATTCTTTTCCAATTTAAGCCAAATAAGATTAAGTATTTGTAAGTTGCTGGACAGATAGAAGAAGTGTTTCTCTGTGGCTCAGATGTCCTGTGACGCATCTTTGTGGTGAGTAGTATGGACTGCCTTGTCCAAGGAGTGCAAGGAGCCTTGCACCCAGGACATGGCGTTGGGGGCTAGGCATCACCAAGGCTTTGTTCATTCCCTCTGAGACGGGTCACTCAGCGGTGCTCTGCAGAGCACACTTGATATCCTTCAGTGGCTGGCAAAGAAGGGTGTGGACCTCGTGTCTCTCTCATGTCTCTTGTTGTCATTGTCAACTCAAGGGAGGATGTTGACCTGAAATAGTTAACCTTTAATGAGCAAGCATTAGAATTAGTGCATCCCATTCAATCCTTTTCATATTATATTATTCCTGTTTTATTGAAAAGAAGGCTGAGCAAAGGAAGATCTCCCAGTCAGAAGTGGAGAGCTGAGACTCAGATGGAGAGGAGTCCAGTGTCTAAGTAGATGTCTGATTCTAAAATGCATCTTCTTCCTACTGTGCCACATCGTGTTTCCTGGGTTCCTTTCTTCACCTAAGACTATTGCCCTTGTGACTGGAGTGTGGAGTTGTGAGTGATGCTGGACAAGGAGTATCTGTCTGGGGTGCTGAGCCATAGTCTGGAGAGAGTGGTGGTTGCAAAGGTTGGCCAAGTGCTTCAGGAGGCTAAGCTGTCTGAAGCTAACCTTTGGGCCAGTCTCACATTGGCTGTTTTGGTTTCAGGACCAAATTTAGTTGTCGACTCTGAAATAGCAGCAGGGTTCCTGGCTGGGAAGGGTTACTGGAGCGCGTGTATGGCTGTAGGCCTGTATGCATGTCTCTAAGTGGGTATGCAGTGGAGGCCTCCTGCTCCCAGGGAGCCTGTGCTAGGCATGCATCCATACTCTTCATGATCACCTACCCTGTGCTGGGCACAGAGGATTATGCTTGCTCAGGGAGAAGTCATGTGCATACGAGGAAGGCAGTGGTCAAGACCGGGAGCTGCTCTGGGCCTCTGCATCCCACGCTGGTGACACATGTGTCTTTGTACATGTACGTTTGCACCTGTATGTGTGTGTGCTCAAGGATGACCATGTGTTAACACAAGGACTTGCCTCCTCAGCCCTAGGGTAGCAGCTGCTGTCTCTCCCCCATACCTAATCCTGTCACACACTGTGATCATCTAGGATCTGGGGGCCAGTGGGTGGCACCTTCAGAGCTCCTTGGCTCAGCTGGAGATAGGACCAGGTGTCTGCCATCTGAGCACAAGCTGTAAGACCATGGCTTTATCCAGAAACCTGCCCATCTTTGATGGCTCTCAGCTCCTACTGTCTGTGGCTGCAGGCTGCCAAAGGGCTACCCAGTAACAAAGCTATGTTTAGGCCATCTGTATTTTGTGCTGAAAGGACATCTTTCTTCAGCAGAATGCTGAGTGCACAGAGCATTTCCCTCAATAACCTTCTCTATCTATGTGCAAACCAGGCAGTTCTGATCTTTAGAAAGATGCTGCCAGGTCACCCCAAGGAGTCTGCATGTATATTCCTTTATGTCTCCTCCAGTGTGGATACCTGTTTATCAGTCCCATTTCACAGATTGGGAAAGCAAAGGCGGAAGGCAGCCAGATAGCCTGATGTTTAAGGGAAGCTAGTGAGCAGGTAGCTGTGATTCCAGAGGCATCCTGTTCCCTGGTCTTGAGAGTACAAGAGAAGGCTGGGAAGAACACCCTCTCAGAAGACATCTCTGAAGCAACCCCGAGGGAAGTGCACATTGGCTCTTAAGGATCCAATAGCTCCTTAAGCCAATAGCCATCCTGACCCAGTAGCTGTGTCTGCTGAGACTCAGGGAAGCCGCCCTGGTAAGTGGCTGCCCTACTCAGTAGGCACTTCTCAGAGGGAACCCAAGGGTAGGAGTGGGTGAGCTGGGGACTGAGGATCCACATGGGAAGCCTGTTTATTTTGCCAGCAGTTCCAAATGATAGACTTCCCCACCATCCAGATGTGAATTCTAGAATCATAGAATGCCAAATAAGGTCATAGAACCGTTGAGATCATTTTACAGATGAGGTGACTACAGCACAGAGGGGGAACAAACTTGTCTAGAGTCACACAGCTCTAGTGGGGGAAGGAGGAGGAGACTCATGCAACCAGCCCCACTCACAAAGTAACGGGAGAGGGAGAGCTGACCAGGAAGTGGGAGCAGAGGGGCGTCTGCTTCTGCGGCACTGAGGGGATTGTGAAATGCAGACACCGGGGCAGGGTCTGCCTTGGGTGTCCACAAAGCCTCTGGCACTCAGCCCTTGCCAGTGCTTGTCCTCCATTGCTGCAGGCCCCACGGACTCGGATCCCTTTAAACAAACAAAACAATACCAGTTAAAGACTGCTGCCCCCTGAGAACTTGGCATATGGTTGCACCAAGCTAAGTGCTTACAAATGTTTTAAAACTGAGGGGTACCTGAAACTCAGTGTTGTTAAATAACTCGCCCAGACACATGGGGCTAGTGAATGGCAGTACGGAGTAGGGACTTCTGACTCCTGATCTGTGTTTTTAACCTCCAGACTGTGCTGCTTTTTCTTCGGGGAGGTGACTGCCTTGTTCACTCACTTCCTCTCATAGTCCTGTCCCACGAAAACTCGGTATTTGTAGATCCTGTGCTTCACCTTCCTGGTTTTTCTTTGCTGTTTTCATAGACTAGAAACAGGTCCAATTTGTCTTAAAACTTAGAACCCTCCTAATTACTATGGGGACATAAAGGAGAGGAACACGGGGTGACAAAGTTACAGAGATTGTAGAGTTCCACAGCATCTTTATAGTGCTGGTTTCTGCTCTTTGAGTCCTAACTCCATTTTGAGATGAGAAATGGTAGTGCCTTTGACCTCTGCCTTCTGTTTCTGGGATCTTAAAAAGGGACTCCCTGGCTCTCCCCTTGGACTCCCGTCTTGGCCCAGCCTTTCAGTGCATTTGAGGCCTCAGGAAGAATCCAGGCAGCACCCTAAGTGCCCTTGGCCCATGTAAGGGACTTGGATCTCTAAGAACCCGCAACCTAGGTGGCATCTGCTCCCTGAGTCTCTGTGCCCCTCAAGGGTGACCCTACCAGATGTTTCCTCAGTTCTACAAGGAGAACAAGCCACAAAGGAGAGGGGCCAGGAGGGGTCAGATACCACTGGGTCTAGAGGGTGTGAAGAGAACGGGCAGTGCAGGGCACAAGAACGATGGGAGAGAAACTCAAGTGGAGGAGCAGAGCCCAGGCGCTTCCTCACCGCAGGGGGATGTGAGGACAGAGCACGGAGCTAAGGTGCCAGAGGTCTGTGAGGTCTGGGAGCGGGTCAGTCAGCCCTAGCCTGGGCTCACCGGACTGTGTGCCTCTCCCTGCCTAGCTGATGATCATTAGCAACAGGAATAACGTCATTGTCTCCTCCCTCAGAGGGATCAGGATGCTGAGGTGAAGTTAGCGTTCCTTTAGCTTCTTTTCTTTTCTTTCTTTTTTATTTTTTTGAGACAGAGTCTCACTATGCCGCCCTGGGTAGAGTGCTGTGGCATCATAGCTCACAGCAACCTTAAACTCTTGGGCTTAAGTGCTTCTTTTGCCTCAGCCCCCAAGTAGCTGGGACTATAGGGACTACAGGCACCCTTCACAACGCTTGACTATTTTTTGGTTACATTTGTCATTGTTGTTTGGCAGGCCTGGGCTGGATTCGAACCTGCCAGCTCCAGCGGATATGGCTAGTGTCCTGAGCTCCTTTAGCTTCTTTTTCATCCTGATGTGTTCTAGGCTCTGGCACAGAGACAGAGGTGAGAAGTCACTGCCTGCCCTGGAGGTGCCCCAAGGTGCCAGGAGCAGAGCTTTGGGACAAGACTGACCCTGTGGAAAAGTGAGGGGTGGATCTAACCTCCAATCACCCATCTCTTCCAGACAAAGGTCTGACGCCTGATGTTTAATGGCGCTTGAGAAAACTGTTGATGTATTTGGACGTGGGTCTGGTTTTACTCAATTGTGAAGGCATGTTTGTGCATGTGCATGTGTGATTTATTTGCTATTTGAAAACAATTTATGACTAGAATTCTTTGCATCCTTCCTTGAGCCTGTGTCACATGCTGAGGGCCCTATAGGAGCACTTGTATAGGGCAGAGACTTGTCCTGCCACCTGTCTCCCCTCTGGACTGGCTTGATTCACTGCCCAATCTCCTTCCTGAAGGACAGCTTCCAAATACCTTCGCCTTCTCTCTCTCTTTTCCTGGGAAAGACAGACCTCTCTTCCCAGATCTCCTTTCTTTTGGGATGTTCTTCCAAGTGCCCTGAGTCTGACATTCAGACCTTTTTAGCTTAAAAATTTTTTTAAAAAAATTATGATTAAAATATATACATATATATTTCAAATATATATATGGTATATATATATCATAAAGTTTGCCATTTCAACCAGTTTTAAGTGTACAACTTAGTGGCATTGAATATATTCATCATGTTGTTTAACTATTACCACCATCCATCTCTAGAACTTTTTCATTATTCAAGAAGAAATCATAACCATTAACTCATTTCCCCCTCCTCCCAGGTCCTGGCAAGTTTTCTTCTACTTTCTGTTTCTAAGACTCTTCTAGGTACCTCATGTAATTGGAATCATACAATATTTGTCTTTTTGTATCTGGCTTATCTCACTTTGCACAGTGTCTTCAAGGTTCATCCATGTAGTATGTAGCAGCATTTTGTTCCTTTCTAAGGCTGAACACTATTCTGTTGTATGGACATACCACATTTGTTCACCCATTTATCCATTAATGGACACTTGGATTGTTTCCATCTTTTGTCCATTGTGAATAATGCTGCTATCAACGCGAGTGTACAATTATCTGTTCAAGAGACTAGTCTGAGCAAGAGCAAGACCCTTTCTCTACTAAAAGTAAAAAAATTAGCCAGGTGTTGTGGTGGGTGGTTTCAGCTACTGGGGAGGCTGAGGCAGGAGGATCACTTGAACCCAGGAGTTTGAGGTTGCTGTGAACTAGGCTGAGACTGTGGCACTCTAGCCGGGGTGACAGAATGACACTTTGTCTCAAAAAAAAAAAAAAAAAAAATTATTTATATATATATATATATAAATAATATATATATTATAATATATATATTATTATATTATATATAATATATATAATAATATATATATATTCCAGTTCCTGCCTTCTGTTCTTTTGGGCATGTACCCGGAGGTCGAATTGCTGGATCCTATGGTAATTCTGTGTTAAATTTTTTGAGGAACTCACATTCTGTTTCCCATAGTGGCTATACCATTTTTCATTCCCAGCTAGCAACACATGAAGGTTCCAATTTCTCCATATCTTTTCCAGTGCTTGTTGTTACTTTTTGATTTTTGATAGTAGTCTTCCTGATGTGTCTGCGTTGCCCTCTCTGGCCCCAGTATTCCCCGTGCTGACCTTCCTTAGCTGAGTGACCTGTAGGTTGAGCTTGCCCCACAAGCACAGGCAAACTGGAAGCAGCACTGGGGTGGCTGAGCTCGCTCTCAGGCTGTCTCTCCCTGTGAGAGCCCAGCCCCTGCCTTTGAGGCCCTGGGAGGGAGATCCAGGCGTGGAGGAGTTGGTGGGGTTTAGGCTGGTTGGAGAGGAATTTTTCTGAGTTTTCATAGAGTTGGGCGGAGCGGTGAGATGTCTGGACCCAAGAGTCCTGGAACCTGGGTATGTGAGCTAGAAAGACCTCTTTCAGTGTTTGCTTAAGCTCCTCATTCTAAAGAAGAAACTGAGAACCAAAGAAAGAACGTGGTTTGCCTGAGTGCAGAGCAAATAGGTGAGGGAGCTGGGTCTGGAATCAGATTTCTTGACTTCTGGCCTAGTTCTTTCTCCACCAAACTTGGGAAAGAGTCAGGATAATTTTATAGCTATATGAAGCTTAATATTTACCAAGGAGCCACAGCCTCAGGGGAGACTTACGTATTTTTTCTTTGCCTTCCGTCTTTTTGTCTGCCTGTTGTCTGGGGAGGTTTTGTGAGGATAATGAGATAAATGGCTTTGACTTTTTTAAATGAAAGAAGCATTATACTTTCTACAAAGCATCATTATTAAATGGCCTATGAGTATACAGGAATAAGCTAATGCTATTTCTTTAGTCCTGCTTTAATGAGAATTAGGCACATCCAAGAGTAGAACAAATAGCCCGTGTGTAGGTATATTTGAGCATGCTATGTTTTTAGTGTGTAAATAAGTGGGTGACCCCCCCCCCCAATACAGCTATTGCCCTGATAATGGGAGAATTTCTGAGCCTTTCACTAATTGAGTATTCTTAGAAAATGGAGTGCCATTTTCACGGCTCTCTGGAGTTCTCTATATTCTCAATTCTCTAGATAGATTCACTTTTTCACGAACTGACACCATTAATATTTGTGTATGGAATGTAGCCATTTTAAAGAGGAGATTGTTTAACATGGAGGATGTGCTCTGGGAAAAAGGTTTTTTAAAAATAAAACAGCTTTCATGTTTTATTTTACTATATTGAAATGAGGTATTCTTCTTTGGTGCCCTGAGGCTTTCTGTGTGGGTATCTATGGAATGATTCTTATTAAATAATACATTATACTTTGTTAGTACTTTCATAGACATAATCTTATTTCATCTTTATGGTTGTTCTGCGAGGAATGTATCTCTGTTTTACAGAAGACTAAAGTGAGGCATGGTTCTCTGTACACCGTACATCTCTTGGTACTGGGTGCTATTGCTGTGGTGCAGGAGATGGTCTCAGAGTCGGAGGCCTAGGTTCGGATTCCACCTGGCTGTGCCATCGGGAAGGGCCACTCACCCTCTCTGATGTCTAGTTCTGCTCTGACTCCTCCACGAGCATGTGGCTACATGGACGGCACATCTCAGGCCTGGGCTTTGAGCCCCAGGTCTGACTCAGGGTCATGGTGTCATCCACCACTGGTACTCAGCCCTGTCCCCAGTTCATGGAGGCCAGTGGATGTGAAATGGAATTGTTTTTAAACAAGATGTAAAGGAGCAGGTACCCTAAACCTGGATGCTTCTGTCTGCAGAGTGCCACAGTTGGAAATGTGAGCTTAGGTTGGAGACAGCAGTGGCCGAGTGTGCTGAGTTTTCTTAGATTTCTTTCTCTGTGGCTGCAGGCACTGCTTGAGTTTCTTGTGGTGCTGGGGAATAAGGGGAAGAGGCTTCCAGCAGGCTAGGAAGGTGGGCAGCCTTTTGCCAGGTGGGGACCGTGTGCCCCTTCCAGAGTGGGATTGTTGGCAGGTAGACAAGCATCTGGCACTGGTTTGGCCATAGTCATTTTGGAAGTATACTTAACAACAAAACCCAAACCATAACTTTTGTCCTTTCTGATTACCAAAGAATCACTTATTGTATATAGCATTTGGCTTATACAAATAAGTGCTTATTGTATAGCATTTGGCTTATACAAAAAAACCTGGTACTTATAAGGCTCTTATTCTCGGGCACTATTCTGAGAGCGTTACATTTGTTAACTCATTTGAGCATCACAACGAGCCTATGAGATGGACGTTGTTACATCTCTGCTTTATGCGTGAGGAAATTCAGGCTCAGAGAGAATTACGTATGTGACTGTTCACATTACATGGCTAGTAAGTGGCAGAGAGAGAACTGGATCCGGTCTCCTGGTCTGCAGGGTTGTGCCCCTAGGTGTTGGGGGGTACTGCCTCTCTGCAAATAAGTGTTACCACCTGAAGGTAACCACAAGTGAGATTTTTAAGTGTTTCCTTCTAGTCTTTCTTACATAAAAATCTTATAAAATTGGGGTCCTGTTGTATATATTTTAGACCCTTATTCAGTATTATGCTGTGAAAAAATATTATTTTTCTGTAATATTTAATATTTTTCAAAATGTCATTTTTACGGCTCCCTAAGATTCTATCACATAGATATGTGCTGATTTATCTACACAGTAACCCTTTGGTGGGCTTTTAGGTTATTTCCAATTTGGTATTAGTATAATTCACACTGTGGTGAATACCCAGGCACATTGCTTTGCTGGAGTCTTAGATTAATCCTTTAGGATAGCTTCTGAGAAAGAGAGTTGAAGTTTGGGATTACTTAATGACTCTCATGACAGAGTGCTAAGTTGCCTTCCCGGCAGGGTGTGTCAAATCATGCTTCCTCTGGCAAAGTGAAAGAGGAACTTTAGGATTCAGGACTCAGTGTCCCTGTCCTGGGTGGGCTGGAGAGCTATGTACACAACAGAAGCGCCCTTCCCTGCCCCAGGTATTTGGGTCTGTTGGTCCATGAGTGCTAAGTCCCAGGAGCATGGCTGCTCCTCTGCTGCTGGGGCCGTTGCACCATCCCACCCACTCAACCTGTGGACACGCAGTGGGGTTAGAACAGTCATTGCTGGTTCCCGTACCCAAGGGTGCCCTGTACATGACAGTGGGCAACAGTGAACATGCAGGGTGAGTGTTAGCCAGAGGAGCCTTTCTGTCACCCTGATCTCTCAGGTGGTGGCAGGAAGGAAACTGGGGCTGCTGTCCTTGCAAGGTTGCACCACCTCCCGTGTTCTAGTTCTGGTGACTAGGAAAGGGGCACTCTCTCTCTGTCTCTGCTTTCTTACCTGTGAAGTGGATCAAAGCAGCAAAACACCCTGTATCACAGCACAGGAGTCTAAGTAATTAATATTGTGGGGAAGATGTCTTGGACAATTACATGCTGAGTCATTCACGTATTCATTCAACAAATGTTCACTGTGCGTACACCACACTCCAGGCTGCTCTGGGCTCTGGAGTACACAGCGCTGAGCATAGCGGACGAGGGGGTCCTGCTTCTTGGGATCTTCCTTCTGGTGGGAAAAAGAAACAAATATTCATTTAACATACAACAAGGGACAGATGCATTTAAAACATGGTAAATGTACTAATTTAAAATAATCAAATAGTATCATCTGCGCTAAAACCTTCTGCACAGAAACCTTTGAAGGGCAAAAACAAGTTGTGTAAAGAACTTCCGTATGACAAATGTGTTTTGAGCAACTGCTAACAACCACTGTCCTAGGATTTCTCCTCCTTCCTTCCTTCCCTCTCTCTTTCTCCCTTCCTTGGGCATGAGAACAAGAACATGACCATAGCTCACTACAGCCTCAAACTCCTGAGCTCAAGTGATCTTCCTGCCTCAGCCTACCAAGTAGCTGAGATTACAGGTGTGATGCCTGTGTACATAGCTAACTTTCCTATATTTTGTAGAGATGGGGTCTTGCTGTGTTGCCCAGGCTGGTCTTGAACTCCTGACCTCAAGCAATCCTCCTGCCTCAGCTTCCCAAAGTGTTAGGATTATGGGCGTGAGCCACCATGTCCAGCCTTTACTAGGATTCCTGAGGCCCAAAACTGATTCCTGTTCTCAAGGAGTTTATGGATTATTTGGTGAATCAGAGAAGGACCCAAGCATCAAAGTTTAACCCATCTCAGGCACTCTGAGCCAGGGGTTGTGTTGGTGCTGGGTGTCTATGGCACTCTTGCCCCTGCCTGCTCCCTGATGTAAGCAACTGGAAGGACTTCTCATTTTGCAAGCTGAGTATCTGCCTTTAGTCAGGGCCAGATCCATTTTTCACCTCAAAAACTACTCTGCCATCACACTTACAAAGCTGAAGTGCTGACTTATGATAAACTTGAATTAATCCTCAACTAGATTTGTCATCACCAGGTGGTGATAGGTGCCTTAGTTCAAATAGCAAGAGGTTGAGATTTCCCTCTTTACGACTGGAAGAAAGTGGAAGAAGTATTTTATTATTGTAACATATTATTTTTGGTTGAAGGTTAGAGTTTAGCGGTATGTATCTTTTAGCTGGTTTTCTTCCTTATGCTCTATGAGAAACCCTGACTACGACCAGCATTATGACGAGGGTCCTCTAGCCAAGGTAATGCTGGCCTTTTGGTCATCTGCAGATGGTTTGCTTCTGGTGGGGTTCCCTGCTAGGTAGGATTCTTTCCTCTCTTTACCTCCTTTCAGCTAGCTGCCCTACAAAGAACAGAGATAAGGGTTAGTTTGCTAGATCACAGAAGGTGTGAATGCTGGTAGCTTTTCCACTTTTCCAGTTGGCTTGGGCCTCTGAAGTATTCCAGATTCTCTGCCTCCTCTCACCTTTGCCCCATCACTGGAGGAGGGTGGAATGTAGAATGGAAAAGAGACGGTTTTATGTAGGGGAGCAACCAATTGATTGAGTTGGGGAGAAAGCCACAGATGTCCTTGGTCCTTCACTGTCTATTTTAGTCCAGATTTACGACTGTGATCATGGGGTCTGTTCTGAGTGTCATGTCTCTGCTGAACTGTCTGTAGCCGAGTGAGGGAAGAGGAAGGTGGAGAGACTAAGAGAAAGCCGCAGAAAATAGTGCGAATGTAGTTCAGGTAAGAGGAAAAAGGAACCTGTGCATAGCACCATGGGCAACACGTTTAGAAAACCTGGCGAGAAGGTTCTTGTCTTGGCTGGAATGTCCTGGGGAGGTCTCTCTTACCTGGGCTGGGGGGCAGGGTCAGCTTCTCTGTGCATTGAGGAGAAATTAATTTCTCATTCATTTGTCAAGAGTCTTAGACACTGAAAAAGGACTTTGAGTTTCAACATTGTTTGTTGGCTCTTAGGGTCTCTCATGCTTTGAAAATATGTCTCTTTGCCCAGGGTGGGTTAATTTCTGATCAGAAAATCCACCCACTTCAAACCTAGATCATACAAAAACTACTTCACCGCCCTGACATCAGTTTAATTGTTTGCGAATTGATGAAAAAAAAATATGCACTTTGAGTCTCTGAGAATAGAATACTCAATGCAGAATTTCCTAAATGTATTGAACCATAGAATTCTTTTTTCAGGAAACATCTCATAAAATTGATGTACTTGCTTTTAGATCCTTGATCATGTTGTAACTTTTCTTGGTAATTTATCTAAGTATTTAACCCGTTGTAGATTACTGGCACTCACTATCCAACATATTGAATACTGGACTATGTAAGCAAAAGAGCATTGCAAGTTCAAGCTTTGAAGTTTTCCTTGTGCCCCTGCCCTTGCTGTTCGAACACATAGAAAAGACGTGAAAATAAAAAGTTTAATTATAATAATAAAAAAATAAAGAAAATCCACCCACCCATCAAAATCTGATCAGTTCTTGATTGATTTTTTTTTAATGTTTTTTCACAATTTAGAGTCGCATGCTCTGTTCGTACTTGTTCCTGCCTTTCACGCCTTATTCCCCCCTCCCTGTGCTCTTCCTGTGAGAAACTTCCTCTTATGTAGACCATGTCATCCAGTGTGGTGTCCTCTAGTCACTATTTAAATGCACATTAACTAAACATTAAGTAGGATGTGAAATGTACTTCCTTCCTTGTACTAGCTCCTTTTCAAGTGTTCTGCAGCCACACAAGGCTGGTGACTTACCATGTTGGACAGCCCAGAATTATAGGCAACTTCCATCACTGGGTAAGTTGCATCGGACAGTGTTGGTCTAGACTGGCGTGTCTCAGTCAGGGTTCAGGCTTATAATAGGAGCTGCTATAGCCAAGAGGGAAAGATATTTAATACAGGAATTTAAAGGCTTAGAAAATAATGGACTTACAGCTAGGGCTGCAGGAATGATTCCCAGAGCAACAGCAAAAACTGGCCAGCCAGGGAACTGTGACTCTGGTCAAGTGAGGAAGCTGGGACATGTGGAATGCACTGTGCCAAGGGCAGGCTCGAGGATCACCCCACCCATGATCCAGGGAGCAGGACACCATTGGCAAGGCCTTCCCAGCTCGCTATCAGCAAAATAGATACCCTCCCCTCCTGACTTCACTTCGATTCTGTTCTTGATCAGCCAATCCCAAAGTTACATCAGGAATTGCAGCTACAGGGGGATTGTGGATTGTTGTTTTTAGCTCTCTAGTCTCTGTGCACAGTAGAAGGAGGTTGGAAGAGCCGTTGAGCTAGACAGTCCACCAGTCTCCCACCTGCCACAGGTCCCAAGCCACTGTGCTCTTCTGTGGATGAGCACCACTGGGCTTGTGATGGATGGGGCTTCGGGTTATCTCCCACGACCATGAGACAGGGTCCTCCCTGTCTACATTTTCCAACTATCTTTGCAATGCAATAGATAGGGAAGATTAATGGCTCTTGCTTTGTAGTCATTTGCCCTTTAGTGGGCAGAGAAAGTATGGCTTCTGTTTCAGGTTGGCTGCTATGCTCTTAAAGGGAATGCAGGGCTCCTTGTCACTATAGTGAGATGACAGACAGTGGGAGCCAAATGGGTCTCTGCAAAGATCTTGGGTGATGCGTTGACCTGAAAGAAAGTGTTTTCTCTGTACCGCAGAGATTGCTGGGTGGTCAGGACTTCGGGAGGAAATTCATTTACAGCTCTTCTCCTTTGTAGGTGTGAACTGCTGCTTCTTGCTCTCTCTAAATCTATCTGAATGTCTCTGTGTGTACAAAGGCTTTTCCTTAGGAGTGACCTGCCTTTGTGCATGGCAGAAGGTACCATGGCTAAAGAAGAAGACCTGTGCTGTTGAGGCAGACCTTTCCCTACACACATGGCTGAGTAGGGAATCTCTTTATGGTGCCAGTGGTGTGGTGTGGGCTTCTTTATTCAAGGGTGGCATAGAGCAGGGAGATGGGGAGGACACTGCCAGCTAAAGTGAGTTCTGCTTATTTGAATTAGAGATTTTAAGAAGGAATCATTTAAAACCAAACCTGAAGTGTGAGAAGCAATCACCAAACAAAGAGCAGAGGGATGATCCTTCTAAGTACATGCAAAGGCACTGTGGCAGAGGAGGACCAAGCACGTGAGAGGCAGGAAATGAGGCCAGCATGTCAGGAGGGTGCGGCACTGGGCCACAAGAGGAGCTCACAGAGGGAGGCCCAGGCCAGCCTGTGTAGCCTTCATCAGCCATGGCAAGGAGTGGATTTTTAAGGGATTTAACATGGGAAATGTCAGGGTCTGATTTATGAGTCCCAGTTCTAAAAGGTCACTTTAGCTGCTGCATGGGGATTGGCTTAGGGATGAGCAAGAATGGAGATTAGGGAAATGTCAGGGGCTAGTGCAGCATTTCTGGGCAAGAAATGAATGTTGCCTGGGCTAGGGTGGTGGCCTGGCATATGGAAATCTTGCTTAGAACTCCTCCTCTCTCACATCTGAGCAGCAAATGGAAGGAAGGGCCTGATGGTTTGACAGTTAGCCTGTTCTCTCTGGGGCGTGGATGACTGTGCTTAAGGATTCTTCCTACAGTACCCCTGTGGTCCACCCTCAGGGGCATCGTCTCATCGTTATCAATACAGTCATCCTCAAATAGATGCGCTCAGCATTTTCTGGGATGTGATCCCAGATTTGGTGGATGGATGGAGATGGATCAAAGAAAGAAAAATCAATTGTTTTTATTTCTGAGCAACTTCCACGTCCCCAGCTCCAAGTCTCACTCACAGGGGGCACCAAGGAAGCCAAATCCACCGTCTGCTGACTCAGACTCAGATTCCTCACCGGGGTGGCATGGAGCTGACTGGTCTGGGCTGGGGCTTTGGCCTCATTCCAGTCCATCTGAGAAGTGGTCACACCTGTGTGCAGAAGGACAAGAGTCATTTTCTCATATCCAGGGACGCAATCCTCGCTGTGGCACCTACCTGCTTTTGTGTGGCTGGATCTTCTAAGTGGCTACTCTGAGGCTCATTCAGGGGTGAGAGCATCTGTAGAAATAGCCCAGTTGGGCAGAGCCAGAGCAGACTTAAATGGTGGCATCTTTTCAGCTGGCAGCCAGGAGACAGAGCTTTGAATCAGCTTTATAATTTGAAAATTGGTCTCTTTGCATCGGGTGGTTATTTTGTGTTAACAAAAGCCATCAGGGACACAATGCTGCCTGCCCTGCCTCGGGATTCAAAAACGTTGAGCCAGAAATGGAGGTTTTCCATTCCTGGCCTTTTGGGGTAGTTGTGCCACCTTGTTGTAGATGACCCGGAGATACTCTTACAACTTCATGTCTGGGTGGGGAACCATCACAGTGGGTGGAGAAACTGACCTGGCGAAAGGGAGGAGCAGTTGGGCCTTGTGGTACAGCTCACCTGGAGGCCAGCCCCAAGAGGCCACACCTGTCTCACCCATGTGTGATTGCATTTCCTGTGGCAGGGCCTTCAGTCAGGTCACAGGGCTGTAGTGATGCTTGGAGCTGCCAGGACCAAAATACTGAAGGTTGTTTTCTTGTCCTCTAGCTAGGGAGAGGTTGACATTTCATTTTTCCCCACGGGTCTGTTCATTTGAGCTTTCTCCAGATGGTGTGCTCCAGAGAGGTCCTTGTGCTCTGGGAACGGTTCACAATATAAATAAGGTCTCCCATGGAGTCGGGAGGGAGCTCCTAAGTCAGCCTACTGAGATGGGGTTTGCAGAACTATCCCTTGGCGCTTTGCAGGCAGCTGCCATTCCGCTCATTTGCAAGCCTGTCTCACGCTCAGGGTGCCCGGAGTGCACCCTGCACACAGCCTTCCCGGGCAATGGGTGTGTTCTCTGGCCTGGTGCTTCCTGTCCTCTTACCAAGTGTTGTCCTCAAACTCCCAGGACTTCTTGGTTTGGGGACCTGGCAGCCTATATGGGAAGGGGACTATGGGTAATGGTTGGTGGGTCAGGAGATAGTAATCTTAGGGGAAGTGACAGGTGTGGAGGGTTTGTAATGAGCAGGGAATTGCAGTCTGGGATGGCTGACCATGGGGGGACAAGGCTGCTTTTATGTATGTGAGGGAAAAGAAGTCAGTCTAGGAACTAAAATAGAGTCTATTAAATTTTGTCATTGCCAAACTGAGGATCTAGGAAGGAAAAATTATATACCACAGATTGAACAGAGCAAAATTAGAGTTCCAGCCTTCTCTGGTGACCCAAATAAGACAGGAGATGAGGACTTGGACTCTGTCACTCCCATGTGCAAAGAGAAACAGGGACACCCTCCACTCTATTCACCCTAAGGTTTACCACAGGGTTACCACAGGGGCTACTAGTGTAGTGGATGCTGTCACATGGTGATCGTATTAAAATATAAAGGATGTTCTTGGGCAAAATGCAGCCCCCCTTCCATCTCAAGGTACATAAAAACCCAGTAGCACGAGCTTTGTTCGTCACCGTGAATGTGAGCACACACGTGTGTATGCATGTGGAGTGTGTGTGAGCGCCATCGGAGGAGGTGGGAGTGTAGTCTAGCAGTTAACTCGGAGTCCCGTGCTTGCTGCAGAAATCTTCCATTGTCTCACTTTGTGACCTTTAATGAGTCAGACGTTCTTTTGTTTTCTTATGTGTTAAATGGAGATACTCACGCTTGCTGGTTATTCAAAACAGTTTAAACTGCTTCATTTTTTTCCTCTGGGTCTTACAAGAAAGGTTAAGGTCCTCCAGCCTTATTGGGATCTTTCTTGCTTTATGCTTCAGATCCACATGGTGAGAGTGTGTGGGGCGGGGGACAAGCTCTATGGGAGATGAAGCTTCTTGTCGTGGGAATTGCCAGATTGTTCATGAATCTGATGTTCCAGAGAAGGTATTTTGCCCCTGGGAGTGCAGGGAGGAAGGCATGGGTGAAAGCAATATATGGTGAGTTGAGAGTCAGCATCCTGTTGAGAATATGGCCATGAATTTTGTAGAGCAAAGAGGCAATATTCCAGGCCCCAGGGAGGGAGATGTGACTATCATGCCACAGAGACCAGATGGCAGTAGTGCAGGGCCCAACTGTTATGGACAAGAAGGCAGCTGACCAGCTGCCCCTAAAGAAGACCTGGTATGTTCATCTGGGATCATCTGGGGTGGTGCACGTGTGGCCTGTGTGATACTGTTCCCTACCCTTGGTGTCCGTGGTAGGCATCACCTGTCTATCATGATAGGCTTTCCTGTAGTGCTCAGTGATCAGAGAAGTCTCAGAATCTTTTAAGTACAGCATTTTGAGCAGTGTTATCAACTGATTGGCATAAAAGCTGAAACTTACTGTCACTGGTATGATGGAAAGGACATAGACTTAGGAATCTGGCAGAAGTGACAGCCCACCCAGGTACAAGCTTTCGCACTGAGCAAGCCTGTTAGGCCTTTGTGGTTGCACAGGACCTAGTCCCAATCCAGGTTAGCTCAAGCTAAGTTACTTAAGTAACTTTGTCATCACATTGGGTGGGGAAGATGACTTGCAGAAGAGGGGGCTCAGCTGAGCCTCGCAGCATATTCCTAGGTGAGCATCCCATCCCCAGAGGCCACACCTGTCTCACCTGTGTGTGGCTCACCTGTGTGTGGTTCAGGGTAAGCTAGCTTCAGGCATGGCTAGAGAGGAATCTGGTGAGGTTGCTAGAGGTCTGACTCTGGAGCAGACCCTCTCCAGTGGAAATGTCCTAGCTGGCTCAGCGGGGGCCACATGCTCTCAACAGATTGCTGTGGGGGTGGGGTAAAAAGTGAGGGTGATGGGTTCTAGAAAGCAGGTCACACTGGGAGCAAAGTTATCTTGGAGGTCAAGCATAGAAGGATCAGCCCAAGATAGTCGGGAGGAGTTTGGGCAGGGTGCCCAGTGCTTATCTGTATGCTGGTGAGCTGCAGAGAGAGAGGGAAGGGGGGACCATAAGGAAGTTTGCTCTGGGCCCCACAATGTCCCTGGCATACCAGGGAAGATTATTATGGGCAGGCTTGGAAGTTATGTGCGTGCCTTTGGTCTGGCTGCAGTTTTCCAGGCAACTGGAGTGGCATCTGATGCCAGTCTCATGGGTCACAGTAGCACCCCACTCTCTGAGACTTTTCTGGATCCTTCTGCACTTGGCTTGTTAACTAGAGGTACCATCTCAAGATCACACGTCTTTTCTGGGAGATTCAAGTTTGGGCCAGGGCTGAGCTGATCCCTTGGCAACTGTTTTGGATTCCAGAGGCACCCAGCTTCATGGATTGGAGAGTGTCTGCCAAGCATGTGTAGTGTCTTGGGGATGGTCTCAGAGCTTCGTTACCTTGAAAGCAGAGCAGTGCTGCTGTCCCTGCTCAGGTTGGCCCCTCCTTTTGGAGAGCATCCTGCTCCTAGTACTCCATCAGCCCCTGCTCTACACAGTCCCTTTGGCATATGTCAAATTCTGTGTAACGAATCATCCCAAGACAAAGTGGTCCACAACAGCAAATACCTTGTTTTCTCACTTTCAATTTCAGAGGGTCAAGAATGGAGGAAGCTCATGATTTGGGGCAGTCAGGTGGCGGCTGGCCAGAATCTCTGTTGCCTCATTATCTCTCCATGCAGGCTAGTCTGGGCTTCCTCACAGCATGGGGGCCTGAGGGCTGTCAGGCTGCCTTATGTGGTGGCCGGTGGCCTCCAGAGTGACCATCACATGAGTTAGCTCAATACTTTCCCTTTTTTTTTGGCTTAGTCTTGGAAGTCATCAAGTGTCAGTTCTGCTATACATTATTGGTCAAAACAGACACCAAAAGCCAACTTCATTTCAAGAGGAGGAAGGCTAAACTTTCATTTTCAGTGAGAGGGATGTCAGGTGTCAAAGGATTTGCTGTCATGATTTAAAACTATCCTAACTCCCCTGCCTCTGCCTATCCAGCCAACACTTTCTATCTAGATGGGCTCGAAGTAGCTGGATATGGCCTTACTTTGATCCAACCTCCCCATTTTATTGTATCTAGTTTTGTTTTTTGGAACCCAGGTGCAGAGAGTTGAGTGAATCATACTCTTTAATTCATTGCACCTTTAACATCATTGATTCATGCAGTGAATGACCTCTTATATTCACGTACTCATTTGTAATTGCCCCTTATCCCCCTATCTTCCCTCTCCCTATTCCTTAAATAACCATTCTGTTCTACTTAATGAATATCCTTTCCTTTATGTTTTAATTCACAGATAATGCATTGTGTCTATCTTTTTCTGCATCCTCCTCCTCTCACCAGCACCGTGCTGCTGAGGTCCATACGTGCTGTATCGCACAGACCTTGTCTGCCTAAGATGAGGTGGTAAGCCTAGAGGGCGTGACAAGTCCAGGGTCACCCTGCTAAGCCAGGACTAGAACAGCTTTCCTGGCTTTCTTAGCATCCCATACTGATGTTTCCGTGGGCCACCTCACCACCTCCTCCAATAGCTTGAAATAGGTTTTATAAAAAAATGTTTGCGTCTGTGGTCACAGGTGCACCTGTTTCCTCTCTAGTAACTGTTGTCCGTTTTCCTCTCTTGTTTCAGGTTCCAACTATGGGAGCCCGCGCCCTGCTCATGCCAACATGAATGCTAATGCGGCCGCAGGGCTGGCCCCCGAACACATCCCCACCCCGGGGGCTGCCCTGTCCTGGCAGGCAGCCATCGATGCGGCCCGGCAGGCCAAGCTGATGGGCAGTGCTGGCAATGCCACCATCAGCACGATCAGCTCTACGCAGCGGAAGCGGCAACAGTACGGGAAGCCCAAGAAGCAGGGGAGCACGACGGCCACACGCCCGCCCCGGGCCCTGCTCTGCCTGACCCTGAAGAACCCCATCCGGAGGGCGTGCATCAGCATTGTGGAGTGGAAATATCCTTTGTGCTCTGGGTGGGGCAGGATGCTTCTGGGGCCTGCATCCTGGGGTGGCCCTCTAAGGCTGTGTCAGCAGTGCTGAGCCACAAACACCTGTATCACAGGGGTGTTGTGAAATGGAGAGTGCTAGGCTCTGTCCTAGGCTGGATGAATCAGAATCTCTGGGGATAGGACAGGGCCCAGCAATCTGCTTGTATAATGAGGAAGAAGCCTAAGAAGTTATGAAATTTCACCTCACATAGTTGAGCTTGCCCGGGGATTCATTCGTGTAGGGTTAATTGTCATTACGTGCTACTTCATAACCGCCTTTCCCTCCTATATCATGGCACTGGGATAGTTTCATAGGTGAAGGAGCCTAGGAGATGTAACAGAGCAGCCATCGGTGACCCCAGCTCTTGGCTCAAGGGCATAGGAGCAGTGGCTCTCAGTCTTGGCAGCAAATTAGAATCACCTGGAGAGTTTTAACAGCCTGTGGACAACTGAGGTCTACACAGGCACTTCTGAAAACCCTCCAGGCCTAGTATGGTGGCTCACACCTGTTATCCCAGCACTTTGGGAGGCTGGTGAGAGGCTCACGTGAACCCAAGAGTTCAAGGCAATAATGAGCTGAAGTTGAGCTACCGCACTCTCCTGCCTGGGTGACAGAGTGACACCCCATCTTTAAAAAAATTTGAACAAAAAAAAAGAAAGAAAGAAAGAAAGAAAAAAGAAGAAACCAGTGAATGGGTCCTTCAGGAAAAGTGGCTTTGAAAGGTTGGGCTCTCTCATTGTGGAACTGTAAGCTCCTTAATGTCTTAGGAATCACAGGATTGTAGAGATTGTAAAGGACTTTAAAGATCTGTAGGCCCCCCACCCCCAACTTTCAGCAGTGATGAAATTGAGCCCCATGGGAGAGGCTCTCGAGGGTCACATGGTCAGTCACAGATGGGACTAGAACCCTGGCACTCTGAGCATCTTTGCTGTAAGAATTCATACCTCTCTAGATCTGGATGGGAGTGTTAGGTTTCATTAATTAGTTTCTATGGAAAGATTTAGAAGTCTTACGTACTGGTTAAAGGAAAATGGCCTGGAGATAAAAGAAAGTTTCCTTTTAGCAAGAAATACTAGTTCTAGAAATATTTGAGTCCCTTAAATCAAAAGTAACTTTAACAGAATGCAATTCAAAACAAGTGGCAGCTGCCATCTGGCCAGTCTGTCCTGAGCATCCAAGTGTGGTTTTGATCCTTGGGTAACTGGGAGAGAGGCTCAGCTTTGCTCAGTCCCATCAGGGTATGTGTATAACTGCTCATGTCAGAGGTAGGAAGAGGGAGAGCTGGGGGACCCTGCAGGTCAGGCACCCCCAGAGAGAGGGCTGGAAGGCTCAGAGAAGTCAAAGAACTTGTCCTATATTGCACAGGTGGCAGTTCACAGAGCTGATTTCAAATCCAGATTCCCCTGAACCTTGAATCCATTCACTTTCCATACCCCTTGTGCCTATAGTTCCAGGGAGAACTAGGGTAGAACTAGGTCAGTATTAGGGTGGGTGTTCAGGGGCTGCAGCAGGACCTGGATTGGGCCTGAGCACCCACTTCCTGAGTGCTGTGGCCACTCCTCTGAGGGGATGTGCTTTCCCTACTGGACGAGAGGAATGGACCCAGCCCCGCAGCGTGTGTCAGGTAGAATTCCCAGATTGCTTAGGAAAGGTGGCTGGGCAGCTATGGAGATAGACTGGTGACTAGCAGTCAGTTTTTCTTGAAAAAGTGGAATGTGATGCTGTAGTTAAAAAGAGAACGCAGTTTAAAAATCGATCTGGGCCTCCCAGGGTGATACAGAGTGCTTCCAGGGCTTACCTGGGTCCTCTGCTTGTCAGCTGATGGCTTTTCTTATCTGCCTGATTGGTTTCTTTATACTTTATCTCCTCTGGCATTAGCCTGGTACTTTAGCATAAGATGAAGGATGGATAGTCTGATGGGAGGAGGGGAGCCTATAAGCAGGAGAAACACCCTGAGCTTAGCTGCCACACTGCTCCGGTGGAGGCAGCAAGAAGACATGTGAGGAGCGATATGTGTGGGGTCCGGCTTAGTTGGCTTGTTGTGCTCTTGTCCTGGGGCAGAGAGCACAGAGCACCAGCCTCTGGGCTGAATGTCACTTTCCTAAGCAAGTTGGAAGGGATTGGGAGACAAGAGGTGATACCGTGGGAGGGCCAAAAGAACCAGCTCCCTATAAATGCTTCCAGGTTGCTTTAGAGTAGAAAAGTCCTTAGAAACTCAGACTCCAGAGCCAGACTGCCTGGGTTTAGATCCCGTCCTGTCACTGGCTGTGTGACCTTGGAAGGGTTAACATCTGACTGTTCTGTGTCTCAGTTTCCTGATTTAGATAGTGGGGATAGGGTGTTGTATAGAGGAGTGAGAACAGAAGCTGGCACTGGGAAAACTGTCAGCAGATGTTAGGTTTGGCCTTGCTGTCACTGTCCCCAGTGTCAGCATCAACCTCCTGTCTTCATTGATGGCTTCTTGTCCAGCAGAGGGGGGAAGATGTAGGCAGCCAGTCAGTTGGTCTGGTTTGTGGTCCTGGCTCTGCTGTTTGCCCTTGGGATTTTGGGCAGGTGGTCTTACTTTCCATACCTGTGAAGTTGGGAGGATGGATGGGTCACCATTGTTGAAATGGAGGGAAACATAGGAAATGACACCTGTGTGAGCCCTGCTGGGTACATGGATCCTCAGGGCTACCCACAGGGCTGAGGAAGGTTGGCTGCTAAGATTATCTCTACACGCCCTCTCAGTTCTGGAACTGTGGGATGCCTGTAAACACAAGTCAGGAGGCCATCTACAGCATGGAGTAGATGTTGGACTTGGAGATCAGGAAACCTGGGTTCTAGTCCTGGCTGGTCATTAATCTGCTGTGGGCTTTGGGAAATTCCTTGAGCTCTCTGGGCCTCAGAACATTGGACTAGATAATTTCTAAAGTCTCATTCTGCCTCAGAATTCATTAACTTTGGGAATATGGATTTCTCTGGGAGAGTTAAGTTCATTCCTTCACCCAGGAATTTCTTCCATCCTCCCTCCTTTTCCTCCTCCTCTCCTTCTCCAGGCTGGGAACTGGGCAGTGGAGTGGGTAGGAGTGGGCCGTCTCTGTGATGGTTCCCCTTTCTGGCCTTCTGTTGGGAGTGTGGGGTGGGCCTTGTTGGAAGAGGTATTATCACATTAGCTCATTTTTCTCATAAGAGTGTATCCTGCCCTGATGTTTTGATGGAGAAATCAGGGCATGGATTTTCAGTATGCACTGCTACTGGGGAGTAAGCTGCAGGCTGGCCTCCTAGAGCCCAGCACATAGCAATGGAAAAGTGGAGAGGACTTGCCCGCCGACAGCAGGGCTTCCACAGACCGCAGGGGCTTATGTCCCCACACGAGGCCGATCCTGCAGGGGAGAGGGCTGCCCTTCTCTAGACACACAGCAAACATCCTGCCACGCTCTTGGGGGTCCTGAGCTTCCCAGCCAGGCTTTGGGGTTTCTGGAAGCTGTCAGAGAATGAGAGAAAAGAAAACAAAAATTCTTAATTTTACTTCAAAAGATTAAAAATAAAACCTTCAAATTTCAGCAAGAAACATGAAAAGTGGCCCTGTCTTAGATCCTGTCCCACCCTCTCTCCCTTCCTGGGTGGGCATGGGTCACCACGGGGAAATGGGGTGCCTGGGGCAGGCACTGCTCTTTAGAAGCAGCCCTAACACACATGAGGGAGAATGAAGTCAAATGCAATCTAAATAAATAAAAGAAAGGGAAAAAAGTTTTAGAAATCTGTGTTTACTCTGGCACGCGACTGGCCTCCACTGCTTTTGACATATTAGGGAAAATTTTGGCAGGGACCCACGAGGAGCACTTAAAAAGGCATATGTTTCTTTTCAGAATACAAGGGGCTTGGAATGTATTGTTTAAACAAAATTCTTATGAATCTTTGATTCATTTAAAAAAAATACATAGATATATATTTGTTTCACTTGTGCTTTCTGTGTCATTAACTTCCTTAACTCTCTTCCTCAGACCATTTGAAATAATTATTTTACTGACTATTTTTGCCAATTGTGTGGCCTTAGCGATCTATATTCCCTTTCCAGAAGATGATTCCAATGCCACCAATTCCAATCTGGTAAGTCCACCATCCTTGAGCCTCTGCTTTTCCTATTCAATGGAGAACTGGGCTTGAATCATGTGGATTCAAGTTGGAATGTGGAAGAGCAGTGTGAGATGTATGTTTGGCATATACAGAAGCCCTGCAGAGCTCAGATCCTGAGTGCTATTTTGCTCTTTATTCAAATCAGCACCTGTCTTATCATCCTGTTTTCCAAAAGAATATTCCAATTAGGTGGTGGTGCGTTCCGGGTGGGTATGTGTATGTGTGTGTGTGTGTGTGTGCGTGCGCGCGTGTGAACGCATATGTGTGTGTGGTTGTGTGGGTGTGTGTGTTTTGAATAGCAGATCCTGTGAGTGTTACAAAATGTAACGTAAGTTTCAAGTACAGGTGTTTGCTGGAGCAGGCATTTATTCTTGGATCTTTTTTTTTTTTGTATTTATTTTAAATGCCTTTGTTCCATTGGTCAGGTTTACTCAGCTGATCTGTAGTATCACTGCCCAATAAATAATTTCTAGGAAGCTTTGAGGAAAGTTTGTTTTTGCAGCCAAGATATATTATTGAGTTAAAAAGGCTTTATTTTCTTGGGAAAGGTGGCTTTCCATTTGGATTGTTGAGAGGCCAGTGCTGGCAATTTGGGGTTAGAATTTGTCCATGGAAAAAGTAGAGAGTGTGTTTACTTTTGGCTGAGTGTGAAGTCATTACAAAGGCCTCTGCTCCGTCTGGGCATGTGAGGAAAAGAGTTCTGGAATGCAGCTGGCAAAATCGGGGCACTCTGGGATGCCTCTGCTACAGGCAGAGGAAAATCCCATCTCTCTGTCCCCCTCCGTTGTAGAGACACCATTGCTTTTCATGTGATTCCACAAAGCGTATCTGGTCACCAAAGCCACCATTCTTCCCCCCCCACCCCCCCATCATCAGCACCTTCCCATGCTTCGTGAGATGGGATTGTATGATTATGGGATTCTTCTTCTCTGCTGATGCCATCACCGGGTCGTTCTTGTGTTTTGTAACCTTTGACATTTCCTCTGGCCCTTTCAGCAAATAAATCTGTTGTACATTTTAAACGTCTCTGCCATTTTCCCAGTTTTATAGTTAGCTGTTTACTCAGATCTATATCGGGTAAGGTGTCCAGTGCATGCAAGGCTACTGTGTCTTATGGCTTGGGGCTGGCTGCATGTTGGGGACAAGTTCCAAAAGTTTCAGAAGCTGGGACATGAGCACCAAGCAATGATGTAGTCAGTGGGCGGAGTATTAGCCTCAGACCAGGAGGCCATCTGAGGTGTGACTTTGTCTCTTAATGGGCAAGAAATGTTTACCATGTCAGGATAATTACGCAAAAAAATTTCTCTCCAAAGCAGGACCTCTTCCCTTTAGTCCTGTTTCTTCTCTTGTGTGTTCATGTCCCTGTGCCAGAGCCTTCCCTATCACCCTGCAGCTTAGCACTAAGTCTGCTCCTTTTGAAAGGGAGTTCTGGTTGCAAACAGAATCCATATCTTGTTCCTAAGCCAGTGAAGCTTTGGGCTACCCTAGGCCCAAACAGTGGCAAAAGTGGGCAGAGGAGTTCGTTTGACGTAGGCTTCAGGGATGGCCACACAACAGCCTACTCGGCCCACCGTCTCTAGGAGGAGGAGCAGCAGAGTCAGAGGGAATACTGCAATACTCCGCCTTGGGCTGGCCATGACCTGTCAGCCCTGTACCTCCTGGAGTCAGAGGGGCTGGTAAGAGAGCACAGAAGTCACTGTGGGCTCACCCTGGAGCTGGAGTGGGGTTGCTGGGTCCAGATGATGGGGGAGGGACAGTGATTTTAAAAAGCCACACCACAGAGTGATGGAGGCGTTCTAAAACTAGGTGGTGATGGTGGTTGCACAACTGTGAAACTCTCTAAAAATCACTGAATTGTGTACTTACAGGGGGTGAATTTTATGATATGTGGTGAAACTTCAGTAGAGCTGCGGATCTGACTCCTATCCACTGCAGTGACAGTGTCATACTGTGGCTGGGGCAGTGATGCCGCCAACTGAATGGTGGTAGTCAGTAACGTTAGAAAAATTCTCAAGATCCAGATAAACAAAAGCTCATCTCAGCTGGCAGATGAGATTCTTACTCTGCTCCATGGAGATAATGACATGAGTGGTCAGATCTGGGCATTCCCCTCTCGGGTTCCCTACAGCTTCTTAGGTGGTCAAATGCCCCCTTTCTGAAATATTTTCACCCTTTGCTGCTTCTAGCTTCTCTTTTTGCTAGGAACTTTTACCAGATTTCTATTCTGGGTCCTCTTGATATTCTTTTTCTGTACTCTCCCCCACTGGTGAGCTCACTGGCAGCTCTAAGCTCTTTCTAAAGGTCTGGACCAGCATTTTCTGCCTTAGAGAGGCCTGTGCAGTGGCACCTCCCACCTGCCTATCATTGCAGCCACCTGCAGAGCTTAAACCATGCTGATCCCTGCACCTTGGTGGACCTGGTTCAGATTTAGTAGTTTGGGAACATGGTCTAGAAATAGGTATTTTAAAAAAATTCTCATAAGAATTGATTAATGATTAATCAGATTTAGGAACTGCAGGCCTCTTGGATAGAGCAAAATTTGAGTTGGACAGACCTGAGTTTGAATCTTGGCTTTATCACTTTGGAAGTCTGAGTCTTAACCTGAAGTTACTGGGTCTTTCTGAACCTCAGTTCCAGGGCCTGAAAATAGAGGTCATATTACCTTGGGGGTGCTAGGGAAGAGTAGGACAGACTGTGCAGTGCCAACCATGGTCTGGGCACATGGTTATATGAGCCAGGATACCTTGCAGATACTTCAAACAAGCCCCAAATAGAACTCACCCTCCCTCCCACGACACAACCCTGTCCCTCAAGAGGAAACAGAACAAATCCCAGGGAATACTGCTCCCCTGTGCCCTTGACTGGGTTGATGGCATGTCTAGGTGGATGGCATGGATGGCTGTGCCATCACACAGTCACCTATGACATCTTCTTCCCCTCTCCAGGCCCATCTGAGCAGATCTCTAGTTCTGGACATTTTAATGGCACTATATCACATTTAGCTTCCTTTTTGTGCTCTAAGTCATTTGTTTAAACCTTCTGTGCCTTTGTTTTTCCGTCTATAAAATGGAAGTAAAAGTAGTGACAGTGTCTGCCTCATAGAGTTTCTGTGGAGATTAAATGAGTTAAAATGCATAAAGCTCTTAGAAGAATGTCATAGTAGAGGCTAAATGTTGGGTCTTATTCATGCTGGATGTTATTGTTGATACTGTTGTCCTTGTCATCATCCTTGTCACCCTAACCCAGGCCCCACGGCCTTCTGCCTGGACTTCTACAATCATGCCCTTCCTGGGTCCTCCCCTACTCTGTCTCTTGTCCATCCTTCCACGGTCTTACACTTGTTCAGTCATCTGGCCAACATCTACACTCAGAGCCAGGCACGGTGTTGGGGACACTTCAAGACGCAGACCCTGTGATGAACAGGGAAGAGGAACATGTGAACAGATGTTTGCGAATAGTGAAAGGTCTCACGAGGGGTCAGGGTGTCAGCCTGATTCATTTTGCTGGTGGGAAGGGAATAACAGCTGGTTTCATATAGGATGACTTACTTGAGTTGTATCTCCCGGTAAAAGGTGATTTCCAGGCCAAAATAGCCGTTTCAGGCTAAGGTATGCACATGTGCACAGGCCCTGCTGTCACTCTTTCTGACCAGAGGAAGGAGTCTGGTTTCAAGGGAGTGAGAAGAACCAGGTGATGGGGCTTGCTGGCCCATGCACATAGCTGGACACAACTGCAGGGGATGAGGAGGCCCAGAGGCATTGAGAGCAGGAGTGTACTCTTGCCTCGCGATGTAGATGGTGGCTCAGGTGGACACCCCAACTGTGACGAATGTAAGAAACCTTGCTAGTCTGCATGGTAGTGATAATAGGGACAGAGTGGGGTGGTGGTTTAGGAGGTAAGCTTGCCTGGCCTTATGGCCAGTTGGATATTGGGGATGAAGGACAGAGTTGACTCTCAGGATGGTGATATGGGGAACCAGGTGCCTTTAGCCAGGACTTTAAGAGAAAAGTCACATTTAAGAGACAGGGAATGAAGTAGACAGTTAGGGATTGTTAAGTAAGGAGCCCATGGAATATGTGGATGAAGATGTCCACCAGGCAGCCAACAGGGGTCTGGAGCCTAGGAGATGGTTCATGCTGAGAATGGAGCTTGGGGGTAATAGGAGGATAAACAGAGAAAAAGCCTTAGGCATGGACCAGAGCCCTTGCAACAGGGCAGAGCCAGAAAGGACGGGAAGGCCAAGGCTATACCCAGGAGAGGGTGGAGGAGGAGGGCTGGCCTGAGAGGTGGAAGCACAAGGAGTCTTCACTAAGGGAACAGAGAGTTTAAAAACTACCTTGAGATACCATCTAACTCCAGTAAGATTAGCCCACATCACAAAATCCCAAGACCAGAGATTTTGGCGTGGATATAGAGAAAAGGGAACACATCTACACTGCTGGTGGGAATGCAAATTAATACATT
>CAUYPK010093440.1:0-17009 GCA_963574355.1 Loris lydekkerianus | reverse complement strand
AATAAAATAAGCCCAAGTGGTGGTGGTTGCTGTTTGCTGTGATGCCAAAGCACTATACTGAGGGTGACAACGTGAGACTCTTTTTATAAAAAAAAAAAAAAAAAAAAAAAAGATTTAATTTAAGGAATAGCCTCACATAATTGTGGGGGCTGGCAAGTCTGAAATCCTCAAGGCAAGACAGCAGGCTAAAAATTCTGGCAAGAGTTGATGATGCAATTTTGATCCCAAAGGCAGAATTCTAGAGGCAGAATTTCCTCCTCTTCGGGGACCTTAGTTTTTTTCCTCTTAAGACTTTCGACTGTTTTGATGAGGCCCACCCTTACTATGTAGGATGATCTGCTTTATCCAGTGTGTTGATATGAGTGGTAATAATATTCAAAAAATACCTTCACAGCAGCATCTAGCCTGGTGTTTGACCAAGACGGCTGGACATCATGCCTAGCCAACTTGACACATGAAATTAACATTCACAATATTTTTTTGGCCCCGGGGTAAAGAAGGATTTGTTAAATAAGACACACATGTACACACACACACACACAAAGAAAAGGACTTGATAAATGGTTTGAACAGGGGAAAAAGGATTGTTTCTTACCTTATATAGTTCTTCCCCCACTTTTGAGATGCCACAAGTAGACTATAATCCACGTTAGATAATAATCTTCACCAGATTATCAGAACTTGCTTCTTTGCCAGAGAGCTATTTTCACTTGTTATTCCTGATAAACACCAAGAAACATAGTATGAGAACATAAAAGAGAAAGCGTGTTTTAATTTAGGTCTCCACAAACCTCAACGTTATTCTGTAGTACCAGAATATCCCAAGACAAAATACCAAACAATGATGCATTTATCATTGCCCTAATTTAAAGTAAGCCTGGTTTATTTTTAAAAATGCGTTGACTATTGGGATGAAAATGTGTCAAATGGTCTATGAAGCTAGTGTATGATGCCCCATGATCATATTAATGTATGCAACTATGATTTAATAATAAAAAATAAATAAATTTAAAAAAAATTAAAAAAAAAATGCGACCTCAAGGCTCGGCGCTTGTGGCTCAAGCGGCTAAGGCGCCAGCCACATACACCTGAGCTGGCGAGTTTGAATCCAGCCTGGGCCCGCCAAACAACGATGACGGCTGCAACCAAAAATAGTCGGGCGTGTGGCGGACACCTGTAGTCCCAGCTACTTGGGAGGCGGAGGCAGCAGACTCGCTTGAGCCCAGGAGTTGGAGGTTGCTGTGAGCTGTGATGTCACGGTACTCTACGCAGGGCAACAGCTGGAGGCTCTGTCTCAAAAAAAAAAAAAAATGCAACCTCAAAACACAACTTGCTAGACATGATATGGAATGCATTATATGCCTAACCAAAAACTAAAACTCTGCTTGGTACAGTGGTCTTGAAAATTATTTTGCTATTAATAGATTTCCCAAATGGCTGTGATATGTTGCATTTGATACGTTCAGATTTTGGCAGCTGCTAAAACAAGCCGTTCCATATGTTATTACTTAATAAAGAAACTAGGTCATGAAATAGCCCTTTGGTGAATTTTTAAAAAAGAGTTTGAAGAATCCAATTCCATCTTTAAAAAGTCCCTGTCGCTGAGTATGCTTGGCAAAACAGCAATGTGATTAGCAGACGCCTTATCTGAAACTCTATTGAATTGAGAGCAACTTGGGGTACCCTGTTAACTTCCATATCTTCACCAGCACAAATGCCTAAAACATGGCACACCCACAACAAATATTTGCTCAATCTAAAAGCATCCCTCTCTTTTGTTTTACATTTTGCAGGCCTAACAATGAGCCACTAATTCGAATGTTTGTACTGAACACCTTTATGAACACATACATTGGGCACATAATCATGTTTTCAAGAGTTTAAGGTAACACTGATCTGCTCTGCTAGGCTGAAAGTATTTTTAAATGTTTAACTACAAGACATTTCCACCCACGGTCTCTTGAAAAACAAATTTAGAGATTACAAAACAAAATGAAACCAGAGTGGATTTTAAGGTTAGGTTTTTATTAAAAAAAAAAAAAAAAAAAAAAAAAAAAACCCACAACTTGTTTTGACTTAGATTCCCCAGCAGTAGTCTCTGACATTGGAATTCCAATATAGCAGTAAGGGAATGGGAATAGGAAGAGGAGAATACCCAGAAGGGCGAGATAGCAATCAGAGTCCCTAAGAGGGTAGCTTGAGCTCAGTCCTACTCTGCAGATAGGGTAGGTCCTCATCAGGGGACAAGGGGGCTGGAGTGTTTATAGACACCACCACCACCCTCACTATAATAATCAGTGGATCAGACCTCCCTGCATCATGGATTCCCAAGCACCACTGGCAGCCTGAGGACTTTCCTCCAACATAGAGATGCAGGTGTCAGCTGTGTGTGGGATGGCCGGGCAAGTATGGATGAAAATGGTCAAGTCTTCAAGGGGACATGTGTCTGCCTCACTACTCCACAAGGGGTAATTTGTCAGTTTTCCTCCACAAATGAAAAGTAAGCCGAGGTAGGAGAGGAAGGAAGTTCTATGTTACCATGTAGGTAATGTAAGATTTAAGGCAGGTAGCCATATTTTGTTCTATATCCCCATCCCTAAGTTGAGTCAACAAAAAGAGGTTACGGAAGAGTTTAGTTTGAAGGTGGACTTCTGTGTGATACTTCCCTCATGTGGCAACTACCTCAAGGGATCCCAAATGGGAGCAGAAATAGTGACCAGATCTGGACACCAAAAGTAGAAAATCAGTCTTGAAAGGGCACATGGGTCAAAGGTATAAAAATGAACTCAAGCTAGAGCTTTACTGGGAACAAGATGATGAGAGAAAAAAACTGGAACTGGAAAACCCATTATTGTAATACAGCTATAAAGCTATAGTGTTCGATATATGCAAAAATGCAATATATGAATTATTTAAATGATTATAGCCATATTGAATGTCCTACCCACATTTTTAAAATTTTAACTGTAGTTTTTTTAAAAAAAATTTCAGATTAATATGAGGGTCCAGATGTTTAGGTTACATTGTTTTTGTTTCTAAGGTAAAGTTCAAGTTGTAGTTGAGCCCTTGACCCAGGGGTCGTGCTGAACACCCTCACATTGTGCACATTAGGTGAGATCCTGCCAATCACCTTCCCCTCTCCCCACTCCTCTTTTCCTTCCATCCTCTCCCCCTCAGTAGAAATACTTGTGTTTTTCTTTTGCGTGAGTGTGTAGTTGTTTATATATTGGTTTCCTATTAGTATTGAGTACACTGGATACTTTTTTCCCCATTCTTATTGATACTTTCATAAGAAGAATATGTTTCAGCTCCATCCAGGTAAACACAAAAAAATGTAGTCTCTGTCTTTTCTTATGGCTGAATAGTACTCCATAGTATACATATTCCACAGTTTGTTAATCCATTCGTGGGTTGATGGGCATTTAAATTGTTTCCACAGTTTGGTGAGTGTAAATTGAGCTGTGATAAACAATCTAGTGCCAATGTTCTTGTTACTACCCATATTTTAAGTACTCGATAGCCACATGTGATTAATGGTTACTGTGTTGGACAGCACAACTCTAGCACATTCTATCATCACAGAGTGTTCTGTTGGACAGTGTTGGCCTAGAGCCTAGCGAATTAATCAAGAGTTGAGATAGTGATAATGAACCTCACTTTTATCTCAAACTCTTGTTACTGTGCTCTTCATGTTCAGCTTATGTAAGTCACATTGTGCCACTGGGATTTGTCTGAAAAATTTGGAGCATCAAGGTAAAGGACAACAGCACAGAGACATTTTTAAAACATTCTATCAGGAACTACTTTTCACAAATGACTTTTTTTTTTGTTTCAGTATGGCCTGCGGGATTTGGCCAATGACACAGTGCCAGGCACATTGGGGCAGGGGCATTTGGGCAAAGCAAAGGGCCAGGGGCAATAAAGCAGGGTCATTGTAGCAGGGGCACAGGGCCAGGGCCATTGGGCAGGGCAAAGAACCATGGGCATAGGGTCTGGGACACTGGGGAAATGGCACAAATGCACCTTCCTCCATGTGCCAGGCACTGTGTCCCTGCCCCACACCCACTGGCCATACCACCTTGGGTTTCTCCCCAGACCACCTTTCCTTGGCCTATATAATTGACTGTGTCCCTACCCTGTCACTTTCTTCCCTTTGTCTTGTCCACCTTCCTTAATCCCCTGGTTTGAAGCCTGGGCCATGATTCTTGGCTTCAAGCTCTTGAGTTTATAGAACTGGTCCTATGGCCCTGACCCTATGTCCTTGGCCCTGTGCCCCTGCCTCTGTGTCCCTTGGCCTTAAACCTCTGCTCAAATGCCCATGCCCAAAGGCTCTTTGTGCTTTGTCCCTCACTCAATGACCCTGTTGTATTGACCCTGTCACAAATGACTTTTGACTCCTTGAGTCTAACCTGAGTTTTTAGGAGTCAAATGATAACTCAGAATTAGTACCTGCTGAGATTCAGATGAGCTATTGGAATAACCAGAGTCATCATCACTTTCTTTTTTTGATTGCTATTTTCCATTACCCAATTGTTTGTATACATTTTAATCTTTATAAGGAGAAGGAACAAAATAATGATCTTGAGAAGGAGGAGGCAAGAAACCATACAGGAGGAGAAAAAGGGGCAGGATCTGAGTTTCTTGCTCTCTCCTCTGCTACCTGTTGGGATACGAGCTGCACATGGGTTTGAGAAAGGTTTCTCTAGACAAAAATTAGGATTGAAAGAAAACGTTTATTACTTTCCCTTGGGTCACTACTATTTCCACATGGGCACGGCACAGAATTTAGCTGCTGGGACAAGTATTCACCAAACTGAGTGACTAAGTAGAATTTGAACTTGGTATTTCCAACCTTTTGTGATCCACTGCTTTTATTGACATCCAGGAATACACACACACACACACACACACACACACACACACATTTTATATATATATATATATATTTTTTTTTTTTTTTGCAGTTTTTGGCCGGGGCTGGGTTTGAACCCGCCACCTCCAACATATGGGGCCAGCGCCCTACTCCTTTCAGCCACAGGCACCGCCCCATCCAGGAATATTTTTAAACTATAGATTGCCACTTGAGCCACCAGTAAAAGTCCAAGGTTGAGGAGACCCTGTGTTATCATTGAGTACCTTCTTTCCAAAGTTGAATTACAGATGATCTTAATTTGGGTATCTTCAGAAGACTCTGGAACAAGGATTCAAGTGCAAGTAGTTTGTCTATGGATGATCCCAGGAAACACTGGTAGAAGTGAGTGGGGAAGAGAGGAAAACGAAGGAAGCCAATAAAGGATACTGTTTAAAAAGCCCTTAGACAAATTAAATTTAACACAGTTTAATCCAGCAAAGAATGATTCACAAATCGGGCAGCCCCCAAACCAGAACAGGTTGAGAGGTGCTGACACATGGTCAAAAAGATTTATGGACATAAAAAGGAAACTAGCATATAGAAAATGGAAGTGAAGTGAAGTACAGAAACTGCTGGATTGGTTACAGCTCAGCATTTGTCTTATTTGAACATGGGTTGAGTAGCTGGCCACCTGTGATTGGCTGGAACTCTGTGATTGGTAGAAGAGTAAGTTACAGTTTGTTTACACATCAGGTTACACTTCACTAAGTATGAGAAACTTTAGGCCAAGCTTAAAATATGTATGGCACCTGCTTCAGGCTAAACTTAATCAAACGATACACTATCAGGCAAGTTTCTGAGTGGGAACTCTGGAATCTAGTGCCTCAGAATTATCCCACTGAAGGGCAGAAGAACCAGAGCACTTATCCACCACTGGCTGAGAGATGCTGGAGGGTGGGGAGCTGGAGTGCTTTGGGCCTACTATGTGAGAGAGCAGAGAAAATCTTTAGGCAAAGAAACACACGTTTGGGCAACTGGAGAAATGGAGATTGATAAGAGATGTGGGCCAGGCTTCCACAGTCTGCTACACTCTTTATTTTTACTTTTAAGGAGGAAAAATAGACATAACCTCTCAGAGTACAGCCCATCCATGTCCCAGTAGAGCTGATCCATTGGCACGGAGAAACTGAGTCACTGCCCAATAGAAAAACAAAAGAATCTTTAATGGGCAACTTGACCTCTGGTAAAACATCCCAAATAGTTGAGTGAGGACAGAGCCTTTAGTACTAAGTGCCTCTGAATTGAAAAGGTAGAAGAGTGCATCCTAGTTTTCACACACAATTAGGTTACATTGTTTATATCTGTAGAAGAAGACATGGAATAATTTATTTTAACCACTTGTCAGAGGATGCATGGGCTGCTCATGCATTCTGGAATTTCTGAGAGAGAATTACCAAATGCTTTCTGCTAAGGCTGAGGCATCTGGGGACCAGGAATATATATATATATTTGCATATGCGCCACTATTTATCTGTTTGTAAAACATGCCATATGTTGACAGCCTGGCATATGTTGTGTTATATGGAAGATCAGTCAGAGAGAAAGAAAAGCTAAAATAAAGAAAATGAGGCAGAAGGAACGATATGAAAGAGAAGAAACAAACACTCGTGGCTTTGGCTAATGGTGACTTCCCTGAATATAAGGGTGTGTCTCGGTCATCACTACTTCCCAGTGTCTGCGGCAGTGCTGGGCACATGGTAGGTGCTTAGTGTCTCCTGAGGATGAATAGAGTTAGCGCGGGGAAGGTGCTCAGAATCATGTCGCCCACACATGTGCATAATGCAGAGTCAGCATCAACCAAATGAATGCGTGAGAGGATGTTTAGAGCTAAAAAGACTCTTGGAGTTTCTTTATATTGGTCTCTTGCTTTTACACATAAAATGAAATTTTAGGGGCCTAATATGACAGGCTGGGGATAATCCTGTTCCCATTCCGTGTCCTTTTGTCATTACGTGAATGGAAGTTAAGAGGAAAGAATTGAATATCAGTGTCAAAATGCAGCGAGACCCAGATCATTTCTGCACCCCACTTCCCGAGCTGCCTGTGGGCCCTGCGAGAAGGTCTTGCCTATCTTTGGCCCTTCGCTGCTCCATGTAATTTTTTTTTTTGCAGTTTTTGGCCAGGGCTGTGTTTGAACCCAACACCTCCGGCATATGGGGCTGTCACCCTACTCCTTTGAGCCACTGGCGCCGCCCTCCATGTACATTATAAAATCTACTTGACAAGTTTGACAAGGTGAACAAAGAAAGAATATTATGTATTTTTACTGAGATTGTGTTGGATTTGTAGACTTCAGGAGAACCAACATGTTTATATGTTAAGTCTTCTGATTCCGTTTGCTAGACAATCTCTCCATTTATTTATCATCTTTATTTCTCTGAACAAAGTTTTGTCAATTTTTTCAGTGGAGATTCAACAAAAGATTTTGATAAGTTTTCATCTGATAGGCACAAACAATGTAGGGGTGTATGGCACACCTCCTGGGTGAAGGGCTCAACTATAACTTGGACTTGACCTAATCGACACAAGCGATGTAACCTAATCCTATGTACCTTTATATTAATCTGAGGTGTTTATTTATTTTTATTGCAGATTAATATGAGGTTACAAACAATTAGGTTACATTGCTTATATCTGTTAAGTCCATAATTGTAGTCGAAGCCTTCACCCAGGAGATGTGCCATATACCTACATTGTGCCAGTTAGGCGAGAGCACACTGATCTCCTCCTTCCCTTCCTGAATTTAATTGTGCTTTTCTCTCCTGTGGGCATGTAGTTGTTCATCTGCTAGTTGCATATTAGTATTGAGCACATTGGATGCTTGCTTTTCTATTTTTTTTTTCTTTCTGAGACTGAGTCTCACTATGTCACCTTCTCTAGGGTGCTATGGCGTCACAGCTCATAGCAATCTCCAACTCTTGGGCTTAAGCGATTCTCTTGCCTCAGTCTCTCAAGTAGCTGGGACTACAGGCATCTGCCACATTTCCCAGCTATTTTTTGGTTGTAGTTGTCATTGTTGTGTGGCAGACCCAGGTGCGGTTCGAATCCGCCAGCTCCAATGTATGTGGCCATCACCCTAACCACTGAGCTATGGGTGCCAAGCTGTGCTTTTCCATTCTTGTGATACTTAGATTTTGTTAACATTATCCTTGCATACCTAGTATTTTTGATGCTATTTTAAATGATATCTTTTTGAAATTTCATTTTCTTCTTTGCAGTTACATTTTCTGTTTGTTGTTGGTATATAGAAATGCAATTGATTTTTTGTTTGGATTTTATATCCAACAATTTTGTTAAACTCTCTTATTTCTAGTCAGTGACCTGCAGATTATTTTGGATTTTCTTTCCATCAAGGGTATCTTCTGCAAATCATGATTTTCTTTCTTTCTATTTTTAATTTTTTTCTTCTTTTACTTATTCACTAGCCATGGTTTTCAGAACAATGTTGAATAGAAAAAGTTCTCATAAGCACCCATGTCTTATTTCTGATATCAAGGGAATGATTTCAAAGTGATGGATACATGAATATTTATTGTAATAATTTCTGTACTTTGTGTATATTTGAGAAATTCTTTAATAATGAAAAGTTCTTTTTTTTTAAGGGAAAGCCTCCGATACTTCACTGTTGAGGATGATGTTTGCTATAGGTTTTTGGTAGACCCTCTTTATAAAATTATAATAGTTTCCTTCTCTGTCTTTTTTTTGTTTGTTTGTTTTAGATTTTTCATATTTTGCTGATGAGATGATTTAGACACATTAAAAATTGAACTAAAATATATAATTGGATTAAAAAAGGACACTAATGCTAGAGGTTGTAACAAAAATTCACTCCCTACTCCCAGTTTTGGCCTCTAGGAAATTGACCCTATAGATCAGATGAGTTTATTTTTAGAATGTTTACCTGGATTCACTAACAGAGATGATAGTCACATTTTGATTTTTTTTTAATAACTTTCTGTGTCCACTTTTGAAAATCAACTGACTTTACTTGAGAAATTGATTTGCCATCAAGGGCAAGACTAGAACCCGTTAGAAGGATGTTGCAGTTACTCTGACAAGATGTGAGGGTGCCCTAGAGTATATAGAAGGGGAGATAGGGAAAAGAAGGAACGTTTGAAACAAATTATGAAATTAGTACACTTAATCCTTCTTCATTGCTCAGAGAAGACTTCTGACTTATTCATGTTATAATTATGTATTCAAACTTGGCCAATGAAAACAAATAATCGAAAGGCTCTATGTTACCAGCATTCAATCACCATTTCTCCATAGTGTAATGTCATTTCTAGCTGCTGAGAAGTGTATGTAGCAGATGAAAATCCTCTTAATGTCAGTATAGGCAGCCCTCAGTGTTGCTTCAGAAGCAGAATGGTAATTAGAGCATTCCAGTACTTTGGAAAGTTAGTATATCTTAAGACAGATGACTGTGGTATTATCTATATTTCAAGATATATTTCTTTTTATTTTATTAAATCATAGCTGTGTACACTAATGCAATCATGGGGTACAATGTACTGGTTTTATATACAATTTGAAATACTTTCATCAAACTGGTTAACATAGCCTTCACCACATTTTCTTAGTTATTGTGTTAAGACATTTATATTCTACACATAGTAGATTTCACATGTACCCTTGTAAAATGCACAATAGGTGTGGTCCCACCAATTACCCTCCCTCCACCCATCCTCCCCCTCCTCTTCCCTCCCCCTCCTCTTTTCCCTTTATGTTGTGCTGTAGTTGGGTTATAGCTTTCATATGGAAGTGTAGGTGCTTATGTATTGGTTTCATAGTTGGGCTGAGTGCATTGGATACTTGTTCTTCCATTCTTGAGATACTTTGCTAAGAAGAATATGTTCCAGCTCCATCCATGTAAACATGAAAGTGGTAAAGTCTCCATCTTTTTTAAAGGCTGCATAATATTCCATGGTGTACATATACCACAACTGATTAATCCATTCATGGGTTGATGGGCACTTGGGCTTCTTCCATGACTTAGCAATTATGAATTGGGCTGCAATAAACATTCTGGTGCAAATATCTTTGTTATAAAATGATTTTTGGTCTTCTGGATATATACCTAGTAGAAGAATTGAAGGATCGAATGGCAGGTCTAGTTTTAGATCCCTAAGTGATTTCCAAACATCTTTCCAAATGAAGCTACTAATAGAGCAAAGACTCCAAGGAAAACACACATTTGGAGAAAAAGTTTGTTGGTGACTCTTAATTTCTACTGTCTTTGTTTATGCAAGCTTAGAACAGCCTAATCTTTGTTAATGACAAAAATGACAGCAAACAGAGGACACACATATTCAGAGACTAAGATGCATCTCTTCAAAATGGAAACATAGCAGTGAAATATATAAATGTACAAATAGCTCAAAGTTAAGAACAGAAAACATTGTATCATATAAACAAAATGGTAAAAACAACTTCTGAAAATTGGTTAACAATGCTCTATGAACATTAAATGCACTTAACTATAGTGTGCAGACAAGATGCAGCACGCCAGTGACAGATTTGTATTTTCAGATCTACTGAATTCATATGTTCACTGTCATATCAATCATCAAAGGAAACGATCAGGTTGCAAGCGAAGAACATTTTCAAGACAGTCTAACAATATTGATTTTCCAATGGACTAGCATAAAAATATAACTATTTCTTTAAACACTGGATGGAAAAAAATTCAGTTAATCAATAAGTTTTCAGTTTTCATGATGCCAAACAAAAGGTTTGGTAAACTAATATTTGAGTTAAACTAAACTAAACACAAGTTAAAAAAAAAAAAAGAAAAAATAAAAGAAAAAGTGAAGAGATAATTTTCTTTCTGAATATATGTGTATAAAGCCATGCTATGAATAATTTGACAATAAAAAGATAAATTTGAAGCAAGTATTGTTATAATAAATAAATACACAGTTGTCAAGTCTTAGGGAATTGTTTTTTAAAATATGCATATTAGTAATTTTTAAAAAGCTCAGTGCTCTAGGACTCTAGCTTTATTTTCATCACTTCTTTATTGAGAAAGTTACCAATTCTACAGTCTTGATTAATAATTGCTTACGATGTTCAATTTCAAAGGGACTTGAATAGCTGTGAGGTATCAGAGGATATCAGATATTAGATGAGAGCATATAAATTCTGTCAAAGCAAACATTTCATCAGACAAAGTTAAACAGGTAGAATGATTTCATTCAAGGCTATTGCTAGAGGGAAGAGAGAACAGAACTACACTCTAAACTCAACTCCACTGAAACAAACATCAGGTGGATATTTAACCACTGAGATGGAGAGACTGAAGACAAGCCATCCATCTGTGTTTGCCAATTGGCTTTACCCAAAGAAAAGTAAATTTTCTTGTATCTTCATGATAGGAAGTAGTTTTACAACAGGGAATAAGGTACCTACTGAAGTTAGGCTCTCTCCCTCACATAGAAACTGAGATAAAAATAAAACTGCCAAAAGGCTCTTAAACCGATTTACATACATCTCAGAGGGGCAGAGAAAGAATTTCCAATTACAAGTTTCTTAAAGTAAATAAATACACTACAAAAATGATCAGCAGCTACAGTTAGAAAGAATGCTGTCAGAAGTTTAATCAAACAAAGGGAAATATTTAGGTGGTCTTGGTAAGTCCTATAGCCAGAGATTCTAGCACAGAATTTAAGACCTAAGGATATAATTTTTTATGATTGGTGTTTGAATAGGGGGACACCTTTACAAACCTAAGTGCTCTCCAAGAATAGGCTCTACAGTCTCCAGATAATGACACATTGTAGGCAACGGTGACTAAGAGTTTCCCGAGTGTGTTTTAAATGGGAATTGAACCAATAGTTTTAAAATGCATTTTCACAAAGCAGCCAGCTGCCAAGTGCATTAGATCATTAGATGTGTTTCATGTCCTCCTTTAATTTTATATTTCTTACCCCAACTTCTGTAAGCCATTTCCGCCACTGACCCTTATCATCACTATAGATTTAGCACTTGCATTTTGGCATCTGAATTCTTCATTCCTAATCGTTTCTGATTTTCTCTTCTGGGGACTTTTGTGCCTCATCTGTACCCTCATTTTTTCTGTAACAATAAAAATAAAAGCTACAAAAACATACATATATATCTATATATCTATGTTCTATCCAGAGTGCTTTCCTAGAATCATTTACTTAATTCTTGCAGTAACCCTACAAGGAAGAGTCACTGTCTCCATTTTACAAATGGAAAACCTGAGGCAGAAGTAATTTGCCTTAGGGTATACATTATTTTAGTTACAGAGGAATATTTAGAAAAAATATGTACTTCTCATCATTTTATCTTCAGGATCTAAAATGAACAAGGCTTCTGTAGCAGATGCTATAAATGTTTACTCAATTGGCTACCCTTCCGTGACACTCAGACAGTTCACAAGCCCGAAATTGCCTCTAGCATTTGTTCCTTATTTTCTCAGCTGCAATCCCTGTTCATGTTCTCATCCCCATAGAGTCTTAACCAATGTAATGCAACAGCACAGCAGAATAATTTTTTTCCTGATACCCATTTTTTACATACCTACTCATTGATCAAGAACCATAATGGTTCTGGAAGGAGGGGGAAGATGGCTGACTGGAGCCAGCTTTCAACAGAAGCTCCCATCCAGAGGGAGCGATAATAGCCAGAAAGAACACAATAAAGGTGAAGGTCGGGAGCTGAACTGAGAGAGAAGATTGATAACTGCATGCCATCCCTGCTGATGCAGGCTACAACTCCAAGGAAACAAATTTTAGGTACAAAATCCATCCCAAAGAGGATGAGAGTCCATCACCTCCCCCAGGAGAGTGGCTTGCTGCATGACCTCAACAAGTGAGCAGTAAACAGAAGACCTCCTTCTTCACCCCACAGGAGAGAGTCACTGAAATCTGGGTCTCCTTCTCCAGAGAGACCGCACTGTAAGCCTGGGGATTCTCTTGCCTGGCATAAAAATTGAACAAATATTTTCCCTGCTATTTTGAGTGCCCAGTCCACTCTTTCTACTCATCTGGCAATCTGGAAGCCCACCCCCTGTAGAGACCAGGATGTCCCCAGTTCTTTGTTAAAGCTTGGCATTGGATTGGCCACAGCAGTGCAGATGCACTGAAACTGTGACTTGAATAAAGGCACAGGGGGTCCCAGTGCTGCAAAAGTGAGTATCAGTAGCAGGCAGAGGCACAAGCCATGGGGCAGGCTTGGGAACTCTCATGGAGGTACCTGCCACGCAGCAGCAATATTAGCACAATCCTGCCGGGGTCAAATTTTAGAGTTACCTCCCTAATTCTGTGGACTGCCAGAGGGAGCCAGAGGAGCCCAGGTACCAGAGAAGCAGTGTGGCTGGGGCAGAGTCATTGTCTCTGAGGGAGATAAACACTTGCTGCATTGTTAACCCCTGGCTTGGAAAAAACTCAAGTGGAACCCTCCTCAGTTTTCATTGAGCACCTGAGGGAGTCAGGATTCAGCTCCCCCTACCAGCTAGTGGCAGAATGTGGCACCCTGGCTGAGGATACATTAACTGCCTTTTAACTCTGGCAGGTGCAAATCCCTGGTGCATTTGCTCATTGGAGGGAACTAGGCCACAGCCCCACATGGTTACCAGTGACTGGGCAAGAAGGAGGTGCAAGATGAGAAAGGAGGCACCAGCTCCCCTGGACTAAATCTTTTGCTGGGCGGATCTTTCTGACTCCCTGGAGCACCAGAGCAAGTCACACTTGAGCTGCCAGTGGACTCCTGCTGTTTAGTTGCTGGAGACCTTTTGAACTCTCCCACTTGATCCACAATTGTGCTGACTGGTACAATTGGAATCTTGACCTGGACTGGTCACCCTCCAAGGTTGAGCCCTGATTGTGTTGTAGAGGGAGGATCTGATTTTCTTCTTCCAGTTGTTGCCCATGGGGGGCGGGGTGTCTTAGTTGTTTGGATTTCTCCACAGATGAGATTTCAGCCCAAAGCCACTGAATCACTAGGATTGGATAGAGACTAGCTGAATATAAGATAAAGCCACCTAGTCCCATCAAACAAAGCAGGTCCCCAGAATCTCAGGCTGTAGTACTGAATGGGATCTTTATAAAGCTTTAAGGGAAAAGCCACAGACACCAGTCCCAACTCTTTGGTAAAGGGCTGGTTAATTACAACTACAGGAGCCCTCAATTCAATTTCACCTTACTAGCTTCTCTAGCCAAACTTTAAAAAATCATCATGGGGCAGAATCAGCAGAAAAACTCTGGCAATGTGAATAATCAGAGTAGATCAATTCCCCCAAGGAACAACAAAGGTGATACAACAGAAGATGCCATTCATAAACAAATGGCTGAGATGTTAGAAATCGAGTTCAGAATATGGATGGCAAATAAAATTAATAGAATAGAAGTTGGAATTAAAAATTCAAATGGTAATTCAAAAGTTGTCTCAAGAAATCAATGAATTCAAAGACAAAATCTCCAAAGATTTAGACACAATGAGGCAAGAAATTGCAAACCTCAAAAAACTGAGTACAGTAGAATCCCTCAATAACAGAATGGAGCAAGCAGAAGAAAGATCTCTGACATTGTAGACTTTCCAAGCTTTTGAACACTTCCAAATGCTCAAAGAGGCAGAGAAGTATACAGCAAAAAAATGGATCACTCCCTGAGAGAGTTGTGAGAATACTCCAAAAGAGCAAACATTCACTTTATAGGAAGTCATGAGGGAGAAGAGGATGGTACTAAAGCCCACTGAAGGTCTATTCCAAGATAGAATGGATAACTTTCCAAGCATGACAAGAGATTCTGAAACTCAGATAGCAGATGGTTTCAGAACCCCAGCACAACTCAATCCAAATAAAGCATCTCCTAGACACATTGTGATTTACTTTGCCAAAATTAAGATGGAGGAGAAAATTCTGCAAGCAACCAGAAGAAAATAATAACCTATAAGGGGAAGGTTATTAGAATGATTGCAGATCTCTCAGCTGAAACTTTTCAAGCCAGATTAAAGGTCATCAACTGAGTTTTATTTGTGATGAAGAAATAAAATACTTTAATGACATACACATATTGAAGAAATTTGCCATAACTAAACCAGATCTTCAGGATATTCTCAGACCCATATTCCACAATGACCAGCACAATGCTCTACCAACAAAATAAAGTCACGCAGAAATTTTTGAACAAAACCCAACATCCACAGTGGTGAAAGAATTAAAAATGTCCCTTGGACATTCAAAAAACTTGACACCCAAAACACTACCAGGCTTATCAATTCTCTCAATTAATGTGACTAGTTTAAATTGTCCTCTAAAAAGGCACAGGCTGGCTGACTGGATACATAAACTCAAACCAGATATCTGCTGCATACAAGAATCTCATCTTATCTTAAAGTATAAAACAGACTCCGGATGAAAGGATCTATACTTCAGGCAAATAGAAATCAGAAAAAAATCAGGGGTTGCAATTTTATTCATAGATACAATAGGTTTTAAATCAACAAAGATGAGGAAAGATAAGGATTATCACTTATTATTTATCAATGGAAAAACTCAAATGAAGAGATTTAAATTATTAACATGTATGCTCCCAATCAGAATGCTCCTCAATTTATAAAGGAGACCCTTATAGACATGAACAATTTGATATCTTCCTGCACCACAATAGTCTGTGATTTGAACATTCCATTGGCAGTGTTAGATAGATCCTCCAAGAATAAACTAAACAAAAAAAATTGGACTTAAACTCGACCCTACCACATATGGACTTAACAAACATCTATAGAACATTTCATCCTAATAAAACTGAATACACATTCTTCTCCTCATCTCATGGAACATCCTTCAAAAATGATCATGTCATAGGTCCCAAGTCTAACTTCAGCAAATTTAAAACAATAGAAATTATTCCTTGTATTTTCTCTTACCATCACAGAATAAAAGCTGAACTCAACAACATCAGGAATCTTTATACTCAAACAAAGAAATGGAAACTAAATAACCTTATGCTAAATGATAGCTGGGTCAAGAATGAGATTAAGAAGGAAATTACCAAGTTTCTGAAACAAAATGACAATGAAGACGTGAATTATCAGAACCACTGGGATACTGCAAATGCAGTCCTAAGAGGGAAATTTATAGCATTGCAAGCCTTCCTCAAGATAATGGAAAGAGAGGAAGTTAACAATTGAATAGGCCATCTCAAGCAACTGGAACAGTAAGAACATTCCAACCCCAAACTCAGCAGAAGAAAAGAAATAACCAAAATTACAGCAGAATTAAATGAAATTGAAAACAAAAGAATTATTCAAAAGATCAACAAATCAGAAAGTTAGTTTTTTGAAAAGATTAACAAAATTGATAAACCTTTGACTAACCTAACCAGAAATAGAAAAGTAAAATCCCTAATGTCATCCCAGAAATGATAAAGGCAAAATAATAGCAGACACCTCAGAAATAGAAAAAAACCCTTAATAAATACTATAAAAAACTCTATTCTCAGAAATATGAAAATCTGGAGGAAATAGACCAATACCTGGAAACATGCCACCTTCCTTGACTCAGCCAGAAAGAATTTGAAATGTTGAATAGACCTATATCAAGTATTGAAATAACATCAACTATACGAAATCTCCCCAAAAAGAAAAGTCCAGGATGAGATGGCTTTACATCAGAACTCTACCGAATCTTTAAAGAGGACCTAGTACCTATGTTAAATAAGCTTTTCCAAAACATAGAAAAAGAAGGAATACTTCCCAACACATTCTACGAAGCAAGTATCACCCTGATCCCCAAATCAGGAAAAGACCCAACAATAAAAGAAAATTATAGACCAATATCTTTAATGAATATAGATGCAAAAATATTCAGTAAGATCCTAGCAAAATAGAATCCAGCTACACATCAAACAAATTATACACCGTGACCAAGTGGGTTTTATCCCAGAGTCTCAGGGTTGGTTCAACATATAAATATAAATCTATAAATCTATAAATATAATCTATAAATATAATATATAGCCTAAACTATAAATCTATAAATATAATATATAGCCTAAAGAAAACAAAAAACCAAGACCATCTGATTCTCTCAATTGATGCAGAAAAAACCTTTGATAATATCCAGCAT
>CAUYPK010093438.1:0-15676 GCA_963574355.1 Loris lydekkerianus | reverse complement strand
CTCCAAACATCTTTCCAAAAGGAATGTATTAATTTGCATTCCCACCAGCAGTGTAGAAATGTGCCCTTTTCTCCACATCCACGCCAATATTTTCTATAATTATAGCGATAATAATAGTCAATTTTATTCCTTCATTTTACTGTATGTCAGTTACTTTACCATGTGCTTTCTAAACATTATGAGGATTATTTCATTTAATACAACAGCCCCGTAAGAAAGGTACAGTGTCATTCTCATTTTTAAAATGAGGCTGGGCATAGAGGCTCAGCCTGGAATCCTAGCACTTTGGCATGCTGAGGCAAGAGGCTCTCTTGGGCTTGAAGTTTGAGGTTGCAGTAAGTTACACTTGGGCCTCTCTACTCCAGACTGGGTGGCTGAATTTCCCGGCTTATTTTCTTTTTTAAGAGACAAAACTGTCTCTTGAAAAAAATGAATAAATAAACAAATAAGTTTAGGAAACGGAGGCAGACAAAGCTTCAGTAATTTGCCTTGTGCCTAGTGCCACACAGGTAGCATCACTACGGCTCTGCTCAGACTGCAGGCAACAATGACTTCAGAGCTTCAACAGTGGAACACAGTAAGAATGTGAGATTTTAAAAAAGCAAAAAACAAAAAACTATGTTTTTAAAACTTTTATTTAAGTTCTTGCAGCTGGTCCAAGGGACGAAAAACTTACTTCCAGAAACTTCTGGGTAACTAACACCCATTTTAATTCTGTAGTTCTCATTGGAGAAAAGTACTTGAGCCATGTTGAGTACACAGGAGCAAGCCTGGAGAGATGGACAGTGATATTGCCTGGGTGGACTCTTCCCAAGCAGAACTAGAAATCACACTGAACATTGTACCCTGTTTTCCCGAAAATAAGACAGTGTCTTATATTAAATTTTGCTCCCAAAGATGCACTAGGTCTCATTTTCAGGGGACGTCTTATCTTTCCTGTAAGTAGGTCTTATTTTCGGAGGATGTCTTATTTTCGGGAAAACAGGGTACATGACCCAATATTGATGGTAGAGACCTATCTCAGTTAACCTGATGTCCAAAGACAGCCAGACTAGTCTGTATACAGAAATGTGTGAGCATAAGCCTGGACATAGAAGGGGGCAATTGAACTTCCAGATCTGATGTGACTTTCACTTACTTAAAAATTCATGGCCAAGATTTTCCATGACTCAATAGCTTGTACTTCCATGTTTGTCCAGAATTAGTGAATCTCTCCATTTTGTAAGCTGGTTGCACTGACAACTTTCTAAATCCTTTAAGCATGTAAACTGGGTTTGATTTACCCAGCTAATGTCTGTATGAAATTAAATTTGAACTCCCCCCTCAAAAATTGTTTTGTACAAAAATTGTAGCATCAGAATCAGTGCAAAGTCTCCCACAGTGACAAGTGAAAGATTATTATTCATCTCTTGAAAAAAATCTAATATGCTTGTTAAAAAGCAATAAATACTCAATCTAATATAGATATTATCTAAAGTACCAAAATTAAATCAATCATAATACTAATGTTCTAAATCTACATAGCATTTTATAAAATGTCACTTAAAAGGCAAAATTTTAAATTAATAGCAATTAAATATATGATGTGTTATTTTCAGTGCTATAAGAACAGTTTTATATCTAAGGATTTACAAAATCATTGACTTAAAGGGCTTAAAATTGATACTGAAATCAGAAAAATCGGCAGCAATAAAAAATTACATTAAGCAGGGAAAATTACAAGTCATAAAAATCCATAATGAAAACAAGATAACCAGGTAGATATAGTAGAAGAGAAATGAAAGTTACCATTTTTAATGAGATAATCTGCATTTAGTGGTGTTATTTTTAACCCTGGGATCTCTAAGGATTTCCGTAGTTCATCAACCCATAACTTACAGACATCTTTGTAGAAAACACTAGTAAATCCCCTAATTCCTATGTTTTTAAAGCATCATAGATGCTGTTTCTGTAAATCCCCTAATTCCTATGTTTTTAAAGCATCATAGATGCTGTTTCTGGAGTCATTGGACCAAGGTTTGAAATAATGTGTTTTTAGATAGCTCCTACAAGTTCTCTTTTTTTAAAATGAATCACTTTGATGGAAGGGTTTACTGTCAGGGTACCCCGCTTTATAATGAGCAATTGACAATCATAAATTGCTTGTCCACTCTCTCCTGAGACAGTATGAAAAATGATTGTAAGTTCCTTTCTTTTTTTCTTTTTCTTTTTTGTTTTGAGACAGAGTCTCACTATGTTGCCATGGGTAGAGTGCCATGGTGTCACAGCTCACAGCAACCTCAACTCTTGGGCTTAAACAATTCTCTTGCCTCAGCCTCCCAAGTAGCTGGGACTATAGGCACCTGCCACAAGACTTGACTATTTTGTTGTTGTTGTTGTCATGGTTGTTTAGCAGGCCCAGGCCAGGTTTGACCACCAGCTCCAGTGCATGTGGCTGGTGCCCTAATCACTGAACGGCAGGTGCCATGCCAGCAAGTTCCTTTCTTAAAACTTCTTCCTCTTTACCAATATCTGTAACTGTGATTGCTGAATTGTTTTTAATAGTATTTCAATCAATTTTCAATTGGATTCTCTAAGCTTCAAATCTTAATAAACCTGATTCTCAGACTAATCAGTTCTGCCTTAAAATATCCTCAAAGTCCACCAATTAAAGGTGTTTGAAATTGTTCTAGTAGTAGCATTTTAAAAAGAAAAGGGAGAATTGATTAGCAATGGACATGTTGCAAGGAATTAATCATTGATTTTTTTCCTTCAAAATGTAAGTTACTGTGAGAAAATAAGAAATGTATTCCATAAAGGAGAAAGAACATTGATACTTGGGAAACTCTCAGGGCTCACTTGGGAGACAGAAACTTTCAGAAAACACTAAGCAGTGGAAACCCTGGAGATGAAGAAGGTCTGTGAACTCCCATCACATACTACCATCTGGAACTCTCCAAACTTCCGGTTAATTTTTAATTCCCCTTCCTATGATTCAAACCAGAGCATACGCTTTCCAAGTTCTTTAATATACATATGGCTTTAGTATATTTTCAGTATATACATAAAAGACATCCTTTCTTTCCATAGACTTCTCAGCTGGTCATATTGTCATGAAAAATACTTCATTTTTAGTCTCCCTTGAGACTAAGTATGGCAATACATGATTGTTTTTCCTGGTCAATAGATTACAGGTAGAAATAATATGTGCAACTTCCAAGTCATATTTTTACTTAAAAAGAAGCATACTTTACTCTGTCTTTCCTCCTTTTCTTAGTTAGTATATGGACATGAACATGAATGAAACTATCTCATGCTATACACATAAATCCAGTACCCTGGAGATATGAGATAGTAAACAGAAAAGGCCTGGGTTCCTTGAACTACTTGCACAGACTCTGTAAGAAAGAAAAAATGAATGTATCTCTTAGCTGTGCTAAACCTTTCTCTAAATTAAAATACTCTATAAGAAGAAAAATCATTACTACACTGTATTGTATATTCCCAAAAGCCTCACTGTGGGTCATGGGGGGTCAGTCAATGAATATTTAATTAATGGAAGGACATCTAGAAATTTAATACAGAGAAATGGATATGACTGGATGAATGGATGGATCGATGCATGCATGAGCATATGGAAGGATAGATGTAAAAAAATAAATGGACATTGATGAGAAAAGCTATGAATATCAACTGAAAACAAAAAAAAATTGCCTCAGCCCTGCCCAATCTTCAGTCTTTCGGGAACATCTGAACTCAAATTGAGAAGCCTTAAAGACAAGAACATCTTAACGTCTCACAATGTGCCATTACAAACATTGGTCAAAAGCTTCACCATCTCCCTCTTCTCCTGGCCCCTCAGTGCTGCACAGAAGTTTTCTATTTCCACAGTCTGTTTTATCTTCTACTTTTTCTTTACTCTCAACAGTTGACCTTCATATTGATTTTCCATACAAAGTAGAAAAAGTCATCCTAGACTTCCTCAGATCCCTCATACGAAACTGACAAAAGAACACGCATCCTTTCCTTTCAGTTGTCAATCGTCCCTTCATGCTGCCACTTCAGGGCCACATTTGTAGAAATAATTTCTAGGTTCATGTTTTATCTGATTGCATCTCCCACTCAACTTTCAAACCTCTGCAAACTGGCTCTGCTCCCACCATTCATCTGAAACCATCTGAAATTATCTCTTACCAAGATGGTAATATCCAGCCCATCTGTTTCAGATCCTATGTAAAATTTCATTGGCATATGATATGGAGTCTACTCAAGACTACCCAAGTTTGAAGCATCATCTTTCACCGCGTTTTGATCACACCTTCAGGTCTTATTTACCTCTGATACACTCCCTCTTTTTTTTCAGTCTTCTTTACCTGCTCCTCTTCCTGGCTTATACTTTAAGAACATTAGTGGACATCAGGATTCAGGCTATCTTCTGTCTCAACATACTTTCTAGCTGACTTCATCCACATCCTTGTTTTATTAACCATGAATGTGTTGATCATTTATACTCATTTTTTTTCAATTACATATAACCCATAGATCCTAATCCATTATATTTCAAAACTTACTAGATATTTCAATGTACTGCAAGTTCAGTATGCCAAGGCTAATTTTTCATTTTTCCTACCAACTGTCCTTCCTCCACTTACAGTTCTTTCTGTGAAGTTTTGTGGGGTTTTTTTGTTTTTTTGAGACAGAGTTTCACTATGTCACCCTGGGTAGAGTGCTGTAGCATCACAGCTCACAGCAACCTCAAACTCTTTGGGCTTAAGCGATTCTCTTGCCTCAGCCTCCCGAGTAGCTGGGACTACTGGTGCCCACCACAGTGCCTGGCTACTTTTTATTATTGTTGTTGAAGTTGTCACTGTTGTTTTAGCTGGCCCGGCCGAGTTTGAACCCACCACCAGCCTTGGTGTATGTGGCTGGCCGCTCTACCCATTGAGCTACAAGCCACCCTCTGTGAAGTTTTGTAATAAAATATCTCAGAAAAATCTTCCAGTTTCCAGATTTAGGATTCTAGGATCACATAGATTTCTAACTGATTTCTTTCCTGAGTGTCAGGCAAATTGGAGATTATCAGTAATATTACATATTTAGTAGGGTGTAATTGCCTTTAAATTCTCATTTAATTTATACAACCCCATGGCAAAGGTTATTATTTCCATTTTATAGGTGAAAAATGAGGGTGATAAAGAGTAAATAATTTTCTAAAGTACCCCAGTTAATACAGGGTGAACGTGAAATTTACGATGTTCAACTATTTTAAATTACACACAAACTTTTTGTCCACCGTGTGTGGTAGATCTGGGATTTGAAGCAGGACTGGTGAAATAGTAGCTCAGGATTTGCTATCGCCTTGCCATTCGGCACTTTAATTCTCTGTGTCCTTGTCCCTCTCACTTACCAGACAGGGAGAGATGTTTCATGAGGGTGGGATCATTACAAATATCCTTACTACTTTTGTTATATTCATTACTAATATGTTAAGAAAAACCACTACAACACATTCATTCGAATTTTTAGAAACATTAACAAATAAAATTAATTAGGATAAGACTTGGTCAGCTTAATGTGTGAGAAAGTTATCTCCTTATACAGGTGTACACTTGTCTTCCCTTTTTTATTCTGAAAGGAGAGGCAATTGTGTTAATAACTCTGTCATATCCCAGGATTTTGTGCTTTAATTCACAGGTATCATCACTCACTAACATCTTAGCATCCTCTTTTTTTTTTTTTAGCTTCCTCTTTATATTTGAACTTTTCATTTTATCTGTGTACTCTTTACATAGTTAGGCAAAGCTGTATACTTTTCGTTCTATGGAATCGGCATAATTGCAGCATGAGGGATGCTGCTGTTAAATAAAAGGCAAGGAGAGGCTTAATGTTGCAAAACTTAGAGAAATCTAAGACACTTGTGCTTTCGGATGTTCTGCTGCATTTAAAATGTGATATTGCACACCCTCTGAAGATGGCAGGTTTCATAGTTTACTATACATATTAATATTATATATGAAGAGACTGTAGAAGAAAATCTGGCACATAGTGAGGGCTATATGAGTGTAATCTATCATTCATATTATCCCAGTCACCTCAGGAAATGCATATCCCTTGGGAAAAGAGACGGGCACATCCCAACCAATAAAGACTGTCATTTATCTCTTGTTTGCTATTTCCCACCATTGTATGAAAGAAATAGCAAGTTTTCAAAGTTAAAAAAAAATACAACTATGAGTGAAGGCTAGAGGCAAAATGATTGAATAGCAGGTAGGCTACTGTTGTCAAAGCAAGAGATTTGAACACTCCTCAGTAGGCACTAAGCTTGTACATGCTGTAAAGCTCAGAGACTATTGATGTGGAAGAAGGGCTCAGAGTGGGTTTCAGTTCCAGATGGCACAAGGAAATCCAGGCATGTGGACAGTCAACAGCACAGAGGCCTGGCAGTTTCTAGCTGTGCATCTCATCAAGAAAGAAGAACAGCACCCGGGGAGCTGGCAGCAAACAGCATGCAGGTGACCTGGCTAAGCTGATGGTAGGTGTCAGCACTGTCAAGGAATGTGTATCAAGATTATAGTCATATGGACTGCAGGGATCCTGGTCACAGCATCACTGTTCTGAGGAGTCAGAAGAGCTGGTAATAAACCAACCTGTGGATTTAGGCCTGTTAGAATAGTACAGGTCCCCATGCACTGAAACTAGAACAGAAACCGGAAGCTTGGTCCTAGGGAATGATGAAAATCTCAATGGTACTCCAGATGAAAGAAGAGCTGATGGTAGGCTGAATTTCTGATGAACTAATGGATAAAGGTTATTTAAAATTTCTATAACTGGAGAAAAGGCTGTGTGCAGACTCTGATGTAAGGCCAAGTGTGGAGGTGAGAAAATGAACCCAGCTCTGACTGGGATTTGGATTTGGTAACTGGGAGAAAGCAGGCTATGCAATTTGTCTTTATCACTTCAAATCATGACCTTGGGCAAAAAACATTGCTGTCATATAAGCCTAGTAGCCTTGACCACTCAGAGTTATTATAAGAAATTCATACAGAAAAGATGTTTCATAATTGCTTAGCAACGAATTTTTATATTCTTTTACCAGTTTTCATTTGTTGAATCTCCTAATTTACATATCTCTAAAATCTTTAGGCTATCATTTAAAAATACCATGTCATATGCCCTCATTAAGGAAGCAATTTGGCTAACTAATGTCATTATATAACTAAACATTCTAACTAATCTGACAAATTTTTCATAACCACCCGGTGGGATGGAGACTCCCTGGTAATTTCTAACAGGCATTCTGATAGAGAAAACAACAAATCTTCTCAACACTGTCACTTTTAATACCTCATTTACTAGAAAGTAGAATTAAGGTCCTTTCCCTTTACAAAACCTACCCTCCAACTTGATGCAGAATCTTAGATGACGTAACATGTAAGCAATCTCTTAAGCCTCAAATGTAAAACTTCCTACTGGCAAGAATGCTTCCAGCATAACAACCCCTCCTCGCATTTTAGAGCATTAAACCGAAATGGAGAAATACCTAAAGTTTTATTATTATTTTAATTTAGAAATCTCCCATTAGTCATACTTATTCTATTATAGATTCAGGATGCCACTTAGTAATAGCAGATATTTTTCAATTCACAGATGAACAAATTCTATGAAGAATTAAATGAAATCAACAAAATAGTACAGCTAAACTTTCAGCAAGATGGTTTGGAAAATGCAGGCAACCAGGAGACGAGAATTTCGGACTCCTGGTGAATGTCTGATGGGATGCCAACACAGCCATGAAAGTGCTGTCACATTTACAGAAGATGACACTTTTTTCTTAACAGCCTATCCCTTTGTTTGCCACCACTCAACATGAAACTTATAAGAATAAAATGAACCTGACATTTATGGAAAGTGATAAAGTATGGAAGAAAAATGTACAATAATAAAAAATACTATATTCAGAGGCAAAAACAAAGCAAAAACAAAAACCAAACCAAGCAAGCAAAAAAACCTTTTTGATTACTGTTTTCCAGTATGATCAAAATTTGATGAAATTTGTATTTATTTATAAAAGTAAAATTTTGGATTCAGCAATTAGATGCATAAAGATTTTATAATCAGTTCATAATCTGTCTTTCAACTGTTCTGACATGATTAAGATGTATCTACTGTCATTAACTGAAAACAACTGATGATTATGCCAATTGGTGTCTTTGTAATAAATCTTCGCTAACTTGATAATGATCACCATCAGCTGACACCACCCAGGGTACAATCAAAAGTACTCGAGGAATAATTGCTGAATGAGTAAGCAAATTAATTCCACCTAATGAAAGTATACAAATAGGTGTCCAGGAGGGCAGGTTCCTGAAAGGCACTGGCCAAACCATTTCTTCCCTCTTTCACTTACAATGTATCAAGAATGCAACATCCTGAAGTGAGGACAGCTATCTGGAAGAACCCAGGCATTCTCTGCCTACATCCCTTCTAGCACAGAATGGCCTGCAATGCTTCAGCCCAGCAAGCAATGCTTCCCTTGGAGTACAAAAACCCAAAGTGAAGTGTTTCAGGGGGCTCCAAGCTGAATACAAAGTGCAGGAGGCATAACAAGCCTTGGGGGAGAGGCCCACCATGGATCCTGGACTTTCTGTTCATCCTCACCGGCTGTGAGTAATATGTTTGCTTTGCCTGACACTTGTGTGAATGTTCTGCTTCATCCAACTCATACTGTCAGAGCTGGGTTTGTGCAAAACCGACCTCAGCAGAACTTGGTGAGCTGTTCAGAACGATCTTAGGATCGTTCCTTGTTGGTGCAGGGGCTGATGCCCACAGATACTATGCTCCTGAACAAGGAGGTTGGGAAGAATTTTTAAAAACAAATAAATCTCTGATATTAGTATTTTTTAAAGGTTCTTCTTGTTGAAATGAAAACGAAGAGGACCTGACATATAGTCTGTATTCAGCAAATGATTTCTTTTGGATGCATTATTTTTATTATTAATAAGGAAAATGGAAAACAACTGATTGCTTTATGTGAAAATGGATATTCCGAAGGTCTGGAAAATATATTTTAACTCATTCAAGCTTGTGGTTTACAAAGTATAAGTTTGGCATGAAGAATATGCAAACTACAGATTTCAATTTGAAGGTTGGAAAGCTGGATGACCACAGCACAGAACAATGAAAACACGTTATTATTAATCAATATGCCACAGGGGTTAGGGTATTTATTTATAATATTGTATACCAAGGACTCCTTATTTTTCATAGACAATATCAACAATAAATTATTGTATAGGAAGATGATGCTTTTGCCTGATTAAGAGCCATTCATTTAGATTGACAGAATTCACTTCCCAATTCCATCACGTCACCTCCTCACCGCAGCAATAGGCATTTGACCCAGCACTGGCCAATCCATAGAATACGTTCTTTTGACAATGTAAATTGTTCCAATTATGAACAAGCCCTTCACAGTGAATTAAGGTACAGATAAATCTTAATATAAGTTATTAAATATAATAATTATTTTCTGACAAGCAGTCTAGCTGCAAGAGTATGAAAATGTGGGTGCCATCCTCCCTGACATATGAAGACATGGTCAGTCTATGTCATAAAGTCAAACATTAGGGAATGGGAGAGGAATGAAGGACAAAAAGAAGAGGAAAAGAGGGGAAAGATGGAAAGAGAAAAGGAAAGAAAAATACATCTTGAAAAAAATCAAGTTCTAATACTACTTCCTAAGCTGTGGCTACCTGTTTCTCTACCTTTGATTCCAGAGATGAACTGAATCAACTCCCTCTCAGCTCCCTGTCCCAATGCAACCCCTCTCTGCTTAAGGGAATTAAAGTCGAGTTTCTTTCACTCACAGCTGAAAGAAAAACTGAACGACCATAGCTGCTCCAAGCATATTTTACTCTCCAGATTGCTTCACCTTCCCCATTTTTGCTTTACAGTCTTCCATGCTTGCAGAATCAATTTTCTATATAAAATTTCCTCTTTTTGAAATACTTAGCATAGTTTCTGTTTTCCTGTATGGACCCCAACTGGGTGTAGTACGTGATTGGGGCTCCAGGAAGAGGTTCTAGAGACACACATTTTAGAACTATCAGTATCTCATAGTAAATGTAGCTACGAAGATGGATGACATTCCTCAGGAAGAGTGTGGAAAATAAGGTTCAGATGGTGAGATCGTTTTAAAATAGCCAGAATGGCAAAATAGCCATGTGTGCTAGTTGATGGAATACAGGTTTACTTCGATCTTAAATACAGGTTGACTTTGGCCTAAAGAACATCCAAAAAGTAGGTAGAAATCTTTAATGAAAGATACCATAGACTTGACTATCGTATATACTAAGGCCTCAGGTGCCATTGTGAGGTTAGAAGACAAAGTTGCGATTTAGTGAGACTGAGATTGAGTAATTCATCTGGTTATAAATTTCACTCCCTGAGTATTATTGTTCTCATGTAAAAAGGGTTAAATAATAACACTATCGAATTTTGACACAGTGCAGGTGACAATATGTATGAAAACGTCAGACTCATAATAAATGACCAGCACAAAGCATCTCCTACCATTACTGATGATGTTATAAAATAAAAAAGACTAGCACCAGGCTATCTGATCTATTCTGATGTTTTCCCTATCCATATATAAACACAATAGACCCTCCATAGTCGACCACTTCCCTACATTGACCACCTCCTTAAGCTGACCTAATTTTTTTTTGTTTTGTTTTGTTTTGTTTTGTTTTTTGCAGTTAGGTTTGAACCTGCCACCTTGGGTATTTGGGGCCAGCACCCTAATCCTTTGAGCCAAAGGCACTGCCCTAAACTGACCTAATTTTAACAAACCAGACATGCACCACATGTACATATCAGGACAGTAGGCTAGTTCCTTATGTTGACCAGTTTATTACAGTCCCTTGGGAGGTCAACTTCCAGAGGTCCTACAGTGTGTACGTGTGTGTGTAAAACCAATATGCATTAGTTTCTAATTAATAGCAAATTTTAAAATATGATAAAAATGAGAGCCTAGAATAACCAAAATCCTGAGGATAAACTAAGTTTGTTGACAAATGATCTGTTTTTGATCTCTGTTTCTTGTATTGTTCTGGCTGTTTCAGTTTCTATCCCATTTGCTCTCTGTGCCAGCTTATTCCAAGGTGCTGTCAAAAAGAAGCTAATTGATCATGTTAACATCCTCCCACGGCTCTCAGTTCTGAGAGCTGTAGCCACTGGCATCTGCTATGATACAGTATTTGAATCTCATTAGAGTCACAATTACACGGCTTGTTAATTTCAGAGACCTGGTTCTGTTAACTAGCATTGTAGCAGCAGAATCTCTTCAACAAATTATTTACCTCACTTAATATTCCTGAAAGATTGATCTTACACAATCACCAACTCCCTTTTGATTAGGGATGGCTGTTCAAATCTAAATTTTACACCTGGATGACACACGTCTACAACATTGTCACATTGGATTTTATTTTTTATTAATAGTCTGATTGAATCATTCTAAATAAAATTCTTCCTCGGATGCAAATCCTAAATAAACAAATTTGTCAGTTTCCACATCTACAATTAAAGAGGAAAGCAAACACACAGGATTGATGTTCAATCATTACCATCAAGTAACACTGAAACCAGCTCAGATCGTCCTGATTCGGAACTTCCCAAATCTTATCAAGCAAAATTAAATATGATTCAAATTAGAAAACACTGTTTCTCTTTCACCCCACATCTGCTCAATTGTAACATTTTGTCATAGCTCACCACTCCAAGCTCTCTGAACAGCCCTGGAGAACTGTAGGTGTTTAGGATGGTATGAGCTGCTTTCTGTGAACATGCTTCCTCTGAAATCAGGTCTAGTCGCTACCTAAGACGTCTAACGGCTGCAGCTGCAGGCACAAAGCCCCCACAGGGACGAGTGAGCCCGGGAATGTATAGACTGGTTCCATCTGCAACCACCTCTATGTGATATACGCAAGAAGCTGAGCATCACACGATAGCCTGAAGTCACACGAAATTTCATAAAGATTTTAAGATGCTGTACAAGCATTTTGAAAACAAGATCAATTCTCCTCTTTTCTGTTCTCTAATGGCAGGCGCAAGTTCTGTTTTTGTTCATTCTTGTTCTCTAGCCTTAGCACTTATGAGAACGTAATGCATGCTTCATGAATGATTGTGGAATCATCAGCAAGTTATCATCATCTACCCCACACCAGTCACTTAAGAAACATTGACTTATCATTTCATAGAGAAAAAATCATTTGAAAACAATTCAACAATTCAGTAATATTAAAATATGAAAACTTCCCACATAATATTGCTACAATAAATATATTATCTAGGGATAATGCAGGTGAACTAAAAGTGTCCATCTTCAAAAGAATTTCAGAAAATCATCATTACTTAGGAACTCAGAAAAAAAATTCTAAGGCAATATTAAATATTTCCAACTCTGCTTTCTTGCTCCTAGCTATTTCTTCCACCTGAGAATGAATTAAAGGCCCATCCCTTAATTATTACATGCTTTTAGGATATAGGTGTTAGAAAATATAAGCTGTAGATTTTCTCCATCTGGTTATCTTTGGGGAGAAAGTTGCCACTGTCTCAAAGGGTGGCAATAAATATTAAAAAAATAAATAAGCTAAGGATAACATCTTAGAGCAAGCCCCAAAATGAAACTTTTGTTTACGTAAGTATGCTGATTTCTACTAAAACATTTGCTTAAATTGAGGACAAAAATCAAATGTATTTATTCCATTTATTCCTCAATCCAGAAGACTGTTTTGTAAGCTGGTTATTGTAATCTGTGTACTGCAGTTGAGTCCTGCTGGTCATGGGATGTGGGAGCTCCTGGTTGTCACTGCCATTCTTAGCCCTTTGACAAATAAAAGCACATCAGGCAGGTAAAAGCTCTTTCCCCGACATGTGTAAAATCACACATGACAAGGCTAAATTACTGAGCTGGCTTGAGAAAAAAGTAATTTATCGATTTGAGAAACTTATAAGAATGTTAGAATTTATGAAATAATGTCTGGGGAAAATACCCCATTCCCTAATGTGATAAGAAAGATGTGCACTTCTGAGCCTTGAGTGTCAGTGCTCCGCCCTCACACAGCAAGCCAGCCAGACCACGGCAGCTCAGGACTGAAGTCGCTCCTCCTGCAGAATCCCACAGCAAAGCCTCTTGAAGCAGGGCTTCACTACATGATGAAGAGAGCTTTGTAAAATTTCACAGCCTTTTCCCTGCCAGGAGGTCTGGAAACAGCAGCTTCAAACAAGACGAATCTTATTCTTCCCGAAACTAGCACTGCCCTCCTGCTCCCAGAATACGTGGCCAAACCCATATCCTCTGTCATATTTTGTTTTCCCACAGAATGAAGTCTCAGAAGCCTTTTATACTACTCACTACTGTAGTCATCTCTAAATGTTTCCAAACTCATAGTGTATTGGTTACATTTTAAAGAGAAAACCGTAAGTAAACAAACAGAAAATCATTATTCCTCATGAAAATTGGTATATTCAAATAAATATGATTGGGCAGCGCAGAGGGAGGACACATAACTCTGTATTTCAGGAATATCTCAGTTCCCTACTACAGGTATAACACATTATTCATCAATATCCTTTTGACCATGTCAATTCAAATAAGAAATGGAAAAAAATAGATTAGTTTTAATAATCACAAAGGGTGATTTCTTGAATTATATGCTTTATAAATGAGGATCCTAGATCAATTAAGAAATATCCAATCATATACACAATAGCCAACCTCATACGAATTTATCAGAAAGACTGAGAGCAATGTATTTAGGAACCAGTCTCATCAATCACACCCGTCAGCCAGTTTTCAGTGATCTACATAGTGATCATGATTCAAGCACTATCAACATTAGAAGGCTGTGACTTTTTAGATCACAGCTTTCTAAATTGATATGAACTTTGCTGCATGATTTTTGGTATAATGGTTAAAGAAAAAATAGCAAAGCTATTATAGTATCAATAAATATCTGGGTATACTAAGGAACCCTCACTAAAATATTTATTTGAGGTTAATTAAATTCCATTATTATATGCATCATTATAAATTATCTCCCGGGCTCCAATCAGTGGGTTAATTGCTTATTATTGCAAAAAGATGGATAAATGAAAGTCAAGCTACTCAGAAGATTGCTACTTTGATTTCTTGTGGGTTAATGATTTTTTTTTGTTTTATCTAAAATGACTCCAATAATAAATTAGCTAAATACATCACACTCTTACAAATAGACTCCAATTTTGGTCAGGTGCTTACAGCCTAGAACAGTGCTGGACACACAAATATTTTCAGAATATGCAAAGAAAATTTTTCATTATCCAAGATAATTATGTGTACATGTACTTCCTTCTTGCCTGTGGCTCAAAGGAGTAGGGCGCCAGCCCCATATGCCGGAGGTGGTGGGTTCAAACCCAGCCCCGGCCAGAAAATACAAAAAAAAAAAAAAAAAAAGAAAAAGAAAAAAGAGAAAAAAGCCAAGGAGCCTCTAGATTCAAGATCGTATCTTCCTTCACAAATTGTGTCCTCCTTCATAAATACCAACATGTAAATTGTCTGAATGAAGAAGAGAGGCTGACTGCCACACTCAGTATATTTTCTATTCACCTTGTGTCATTTATGAGCTCTCAATTTTTATCATTCTCCATTCTTTCATCCTCAAGTTTATGTCTATTAATGTAAGATATTTTAAACATACACATCTATACTTTATAAGAGAAACAGGTCATGATTGGGTAAATACATCATTTTGTAATATTTTCTTCATAGAATCAGTGGATCAAAGAGTCATTTAGTTTGGGTGTTACACTGTACCAAACACACAGGTAGGAATATACGTCTGTGAATAGCTGTTGACTGATGAATTTTATGAATGGTTATTGATTGGCTGTTTAAAAAAACCTATCAAACTATCTGATGAATCTCATTTTTTTGAGCAAATTTCTTTAAAATAAATCTTGGAGATCTCCTTACAATGAAAATGCCATTAAGAACAGAGTCTTTTTGGTCATGTTCATTTCTATAATACAGGATCTAATACAATGTCTCAAGCATAGTTGAAGACGTAGCACAATTCAACAAACACTAAATTAATGAACAAATGTGTTAATAATCACAGGTTAATCCTATTCTTTCTTTGAGGATCTTTATCATTTCATGCCTTAAATTTAAGTCCTTTATCCATGTTGAATCAATTTTTGTGAGTGGAGAAAGGTGCGGGTCCAGTTTCTGTCTTTTACATGTGGCTATCCAGTACTCCCAGCACCATTTATTGAACAGGGAGTCTTGCCCTCAGTGGATGTTCTTGTTTGGTTTATCGAAGATTAGGTGGTTGTAAGTGGTCGGTTTCATTTCCTGGTTTTCTATTCGATTCCAAATGTCTGTGTCTCTACTTTTGTGCCAGTACTATGCTGTCTTGACCACTATGGCCTTGTAGTACAGCCTAAAATCTGGTATGGTGATAGCCCTGGGTTTGTTTTTATTACTACAAACTGCCTTAGCTATATGGGGCTTTTTCTGGTTCCATACAAAACACAGAATCATTTTTTGCAAGTCTTGAAAAGAGGATGTTGGTTTTTTAATAGGGATGGCATTGAATCGGTAAATTGCTCTGGGAAGTATAGACATTTTAACAATGTTGATTCTTCCCAGCCA